>BLKR01007149.1:0-43095 GCA_011170035.1 Teleogryllus occipitalis | reverse complement strand
CCCCCATGTTTGGTTCGATGAGGTCCTTTCCTGAAAATTCTTGAACATGCTCGTCTTTTTTATCTATAAGTTCGTACGCGGCATCCACTTCAGATTGCAACCATAATGCTTCTATATTATAGGATCTTACTTCTTCCAAGATTCCTGCTTCAAATGTCTCGATTTCTGCCTTTTCATGAGGGAGAACATTAAGGATTTTTGAGACAAACTGCGATAGAATTTCTTAGCAACTGTCTCAAACAATCCATTCGGTACACGAAAATTTACTCCGAGTTTGTATCATTCCATGAGTTGAACCATGGATTTTCTTCTCAGCTACCTCGTTGTGTGATCCGTTATTTCGTATTTTTCTACAACATAGAGTATTTTTTATTGCACTTTAGAGGTGTGCGTTGATTTAGGTGTGAAGGCAGAGGGAGAAGATGAAAGGGCTAAATGTAATAGTTCACGCTGAGAGTCAGCTATCCAATGCATACATTTTTTTGCTCATGGGGGAGCCGAGTTACTTACTCAGTCTGGACCATAGAGAATTCAATTTCCAACCCATAACCGAGCATGTCCTATACCTAACCATACAATTATAATCCACCCTAATGCAGATACCAAATTTAACCTAATTCAATCTACCCAGAAACCCCATCTATTCCACAAGAATAAAAAATAATATATATTCCATATATTCCTAAAACAATTTTCCGCAATAGACCCTGATTCGAGGTGACCATTAGGTTTCCTCAACCGCAATACTCGTGGTAATATTAATTTTAGTTTAGTTAGTAAGGCAACAAATATATGTACAGTGAATGTAACGGAACTACGTTAATGTCAGCAAGTAAAACAATAAAATTTAAAAAAATCAGTCTGGCTATCGATTGTCGGTGTTCTCGTGTGGCCTCAAAATAATTTGATGAATCAGAGGTACGGTTTCATACACGATGTGTTTCATTTCAGTAACATCAATTTCGTTTCCTAATATGACAACATTCGTAATCTCTATCATTTTCTTAGGATTCATTTGTCTCCTTAACAGTGAGCGAGATTGAAATGGAAGAAGATGAATTCGTTCTTTCTCGCGCCCAAGGATATTTTGCAATATCCAGTATGAAGTATATCGTACCAGCCAAAATATTAACGACTGACGGAAGTTCCATTGAAAGGAAATGAGCCTTAATCATTTTAAGGGGCTTTGTTCCAGATTTTCCTATTGCTGTTTTTTATCCTTTACGACCTTAACTCACCATTCCTCATAATGGCTAGATATCTGTAGTTGACATTGATTAACGATTCTGACCGCGTAAACAGCTAAGATCATTAATCCCGTAAGTGTATTGCATGTTTCCCCGGTAAGTAGCTGTTTCCCCTCCTAGATGGAGAGATCCGGCGCCGACCCACTGTCGGCTAACGGGATTTTCCCTTGCCAGGTACCGTCCACAAGCGGGACACCGCCCCAGCCGGGACACTTTCTATGTCCCCGAACGGTCTCCCGGTATGTGTGGTAGTCTGCACGTTAATGTAAATGATTGTAAGTAGGGGGAGAGGATAGGACAACGAAGAGGAAAGAAAGATCGCGGTCTGTTTGTTAGAGTACTGCATTCGCCTGGTGTTGATGGGAGAAATCACGTACAACTACGAATCATAGCACCCGGTCGCTAGGATTCTCTTCCAGACAGCGACCAAACTCGATCTAGCTATTACGGTAGAGCCGAATATCCTGCCTTTATCGGAAGTCGCACCTAGGACCTCCAGGTCAGAGGCACTGCAGTTACATCAGATGGTACCTTTCTACATTGGCACCTCTCCTGGTGATTAAATAAAGATTTCGGGCGAGTCAGTTGCTAACCTGGTAGGATTCTCCTTTCGACATAAACACTCTTAGTCTGAGCGCTCTGTCTTCTAGGGCATTCCAGGGCTGCTTCGTCGCCGCAGAAGGCGACGGCGCATTTGGCGTGCCGCAGTGACCCCCTCACTGTGGTTCATAACCACGCCCACTGTGGCACTTTCAATAGGCTGAGAAAGCTCAGAGGATCGACTGATGTCAGTACAGTGCTTTTGACCGGGAGGTCCCAGGGTTCTACTCCCAACAGTGGCAGAATTTTCGACACTAGCTAGGGTGAATTCAGTCGTTGTTTGGAGGAGAATTCTAGAAGCCGGCTGCTCTGATCGGTAGTTTTCCGTGGTTTCACGGATCAACTCCAAGCAAATGCCGCAGCAGTACCCTAACAAACGATCCACGGACCTCGCGTGATCTTTCCTTTCCCCTCCTTGCCCTATTCTCACCCCTTATACACACACTGACACTAACATGCACTACACTACCTCACATGCCGGGAAACCAGTTCGGAGCTTAGAGCTTGTTCCGGCTGGGCCGGTGCCCCGCTGGTGGGAGATATCTGGTTGAGGGGAAACGCCATCCAGCGAGGGAAAATCCCAGGCATCTCCCGACGAAAAACATGCACTATACTTACGGGAATAATTATATTAGCTGTTGATGCGCCCGGAATCACTACCCAATCAATCAGTCAAAAGATCCTTCAGACATAAACTTTCGTAGTCCGAGCGCGCCATCTTCAAATGCATTCCAGCGCTGCTTTGTCGCCGCAGATGACATGTTGGCGTGCCGCAGGGTCCCTGTTCGTGACCACGCCCTCTGTGACCCTTTCGCTTTCTGGGCGCGGGCACGCCCTCGAATTATCGACATCTTCCTGCGCGTGACCGATCACGCGTCCGTCGCGTGCCGGAAGTGCATTCGGCTGCCTTCCGGTGTGGGCGCTCTGGAATTAGAAAATGGCGCCGCCGAAATGACTGGGTGACCGTAATGTGCTAATGGGTTTCGTCGGGGATATCGCGTTGTTAGAGGTCGATTGTATCGTGAGTCGGCGTACAGAAAAAGTGTATTGTGAGGACACTCGCCTTTATCGTGACAACTGATGTCACTGCAGTGCCTCTGTCCGGGAGGTCCGAGGTTCGAGTCCCATTGGTGACAGGAGTTTCGACTCTAGCTTTTCAGCGAGGTTGAATTCAGTCGCTGTCTGGAGGAGAATTCTAGCGGCCGGCTGCTCCGATCGGTAGTTTTCCGTGATTTATCCGATCAACACCAGGCGAATACCGGAACAGTACCCTAACAAAAGGGCCACGGACCGCGCGCGATCTTTCCTTTCTCTGCCTTGTCCATTATTTACCCATTATACACACACGCACACACACTAACACGCACTACGCAACCACACATGCCAAGAGACCGGTCGGGCGCTTAGAGCTTGTCCTGGATGGGGCGGCCCTCGCTGGTGGGAGATACCTGGTTGAGGAAAATCCCGTTAGCCGACGATAGGTTGGCGTCGGATCTCGCCATACAGCAAGGAAAGCCACCGCCATTTCCGAACAAAAACACGGACACGTACTACTGACCATAGTAGTTGTCGCGCCCGAAATCATTATTAATCAATCATCGTGTGCTGGGTTTAGTGTGAATGACAAAGGAAGGAATCGATTTGTACTGAGCTGTCTTAACGTTCTACGGATATTTTCTTTGTTGAAGCATCCTAATAGAATACGATCGTATGAAGAGGTGTATCTTGGTGTCCAAGCGTCCAAGGCTAACAGAATTCGCGCCACCATCAGGATACTTTTAGGAATTAGAGTTGCTGTTATTTGTGTTGGCGGGTATACTCTAAATAGCGCCCCTTGTGAGTGGCACCCATGGCACGTGCCACGTGCCTGCTACACTGCGTATGTGTAGTGCATGTTAGTGTAAGTGTGTGTATGTAAGGGGAGAGGATAGGACAAGGAAGAGAAAGGACATGTCGCGCGCGGTCCGTGGCCCGTTTGATAGGGTACTGCTCCGGCATTCGCCTGGTGTTGATCGGAGAAACAATGGAAAAGTACAGATCAGAGCAGCCGGCCGCTAGAGTTCTCCTCGAGACAGCGACTGAATTCGACCTAGCTGAAAAGCTAGTGTCGAAAATCCTACCGCCGTCATACGTCATACGTCATACGCAGTTTTTAACTGTTTTTTTGACGTAAAATAAATAAATAAATAAATAAATAAATAAATAAATAAATAAATAGACTCGAACCTAGGACCTCCCGGTCAGAGTCGCTGCAATGACATCAGTTGATGTACTGAGCTAGCGCTCCCGGTAGTACGTAGGTACGTAATCTGTGATGTACATTTTTGTTCATGTTTTATGGCCGACTGAAAATACCTTGGCTACGTCTGTGTTATACTTTCTTAATTAAACGATTTTTCTCCTATGAATTCTGATTGGTAGGTGTGAAGTTTTAATTGCACGGTGGAATTTTATTGCTCGCATAGAGATAATCAACGATTTTTCATGGAATTATTGAGCATATTTAGTTACCTAAACGAAAAAAAAAGTTCATAATGTCTTTCACAGCAGCACAACTAACAATGTTTCCAAACACTTTCTACGTTGTTTTTCACTATTTTAGGCCACTGGATTGCTTATTTTCTTATTATACATGCATGTTTTCTTGAGCCCTTGTTTTGCTGGGCGCGGTAGGAGTGAGGGTTTTGTTAATTCGACAATGGAACTATTGTATCGAATCTTTAGCTCGTTTTGTGATAGAAATTTGTTTTTGTTACAGGGATGTGAACTTTTCTTGCTATCAGTTTTTGTCAACAATACTCGTTGCTATCCTTTATTCTGAATTCAACTTGCGTTAGTATACAACTGGGGGGTAGGAATTTCGGGGCTTATAAAAACGTGCGTTATATCTGCACGCGATATTTCACCCAAACTTTTCATGAATTCAGTATTCATTTGTTTTCACAGAACAACTAGATGTATATTTTTACAGAGTAAATACATTTGGGTAATGAAGCGGTAAGCCGTAAATACATTTGAGTATGCAGCGCGTAGCGTGAATTACACTCACGGGAAAAATCGATAATATTGTGCTGATACACGGCTGTTACGTTTGAATCAATTATTTCTTACCATTGGAGACTTAATTATGAGTGAAGTAGTGTAATATTCGTGGCTAAACCAGAAAAGGTACACTTTTAAAAAAATTCCCCTCAATACATACTGTCACAAGAAACTATTCCACTTCTTCTGTAAGGAGTCCCAGGTAATATGTTCTAAGATGTTGTGTGTAGATCGGGGCCGAATCTCGCTAACTAGCTTTGCAAGAACGTCGTCACCTCCCGCGGTAAAACACACACTACACTTATGGGAATAATGGGCATTGCCGTTGACACTTGATGGCACGCGATATTGTTGTACATTTGGGTGGGGAAATAAGTAAGAAAATGAAATTTTTCATTCTCCTGTTATCCGGCTCGTATTAAAAGACCAGTAAATGAATTTATCCGATAGCAATCTTAATCCGTTTTTTCTCATTTATCTTCGCACCAATCTCATTTTCTTATGTGCCGTGAATTGTTATACAGTGAACTACGGCAAGAAATTATCCACTGCTTTAGTGCCATTGAATCAGCGTTTTAGACGTACGTAATTTAAAATAGGGAGAAAATATGCGAACTAAAAATAATAAGTCAATCGATTAACCATTCTGCTATTCCTGACGCCATATGTGATCCTTTGTCAAGATTACGGACACTGTATTATTTGGGTACCTATTAAGAGACAAGTGAATGGAGGAGAAAATTACACTCAAAGTTCACCTTAAATAAAATATTTTTTTAATAAATTGAAATAACTTATTTTATGTGGAGTAAACTATTGCATTAATGATTTTGTACAAATTCTTTTATACTCAAAATACACAACTACTCTTGTAACAACACAGACTTTCAAACAAACTTTCTTGTAGTAATTTTCACTGTTGTGGAAAATTATACTAATTATAGGCTATAGAAAATACTACCAATACCTGTTATATAGAAAAGTATACAAATTTTACCTCTACAAAATGAATTATCAGACACACTGTGGCTATAATTGTTTAAATTCACATCAAACAATTTCGGCCGCATTCCGGTGATCTATTGTTCGAATAATATTTCTGTCTACTTGACAAGTAGCAGCTGACTGGAGAGAAGGGGTTCCGTTATCCAATTAGAAGATTTCAATTCTGGCGATGACACTTTAGAGTTGCCGATACTTATCAAGAAAAAAGCGCGAAGCAACTGTAAACTGAAGAGCGCAATTACTTCTTTGGTTATGCATCATGAAAGCGGTTCTGTGTCATCTACTGTTGCGTGCTTTTATTGGGATTTGTTTCTCACTATTGTTGTGATCTGATTCAAGAAGGACCGACCACACGACAACTTGTCTGCCGCCCGAGTAAGTGGCAACATCGCTGCACCCCAATCCCAGCTGTCAAGTAGAAATACTATTCGGGCTATATCACAGTCTAAAAACACAGTTCCGCAGCTTCGAGAAAACATTTTGGACCTGGCGCGACACTAGCGCAACCAAGCGGCCAGTAAGCTGGTATATGTCTGTTTATGTTCCTAGTAACATAGGTTATGTGCAGAACATTTCGAGAGAAGCTAGTTAATACTCAATTTGCTCATCTTCAGAAGAGAAATATTTAAATATAATCCGAAGAAAATATTAAAAATATTCCAAAGGAAATAATTAATTTGTGAGTAATTTAGGGTGCTAATTGTTAAGATAGTGTCTCTTTAAAATACTTGTGTATCAAAAGAAAACGTGAGAAATTTGGGATGTATGGATATAATTGTCTACATATAGTTATTATTTACTTTGTTTATTTCTGTGGTGATATGTAAATATGAATATGAAGGTTAAATAGAACTTTTGTATATACTATAAGGGAACATAGAAGGAACTTCCTCGTCGTGTTCCTGGTAACAATTAATAAACTGGCAAATCCCTCCAATAATGTACGCTTCCGAAGAGAAGATAATTGCTGTAACAATGTTACGACACTGATGTAATATCTTAAAAATAAACAATTTATTATAAATATGTATAAGAATAAAATGAAAAGATACTGAAATATAATAAATATATTTCTTTCTGTATGTATCTGGGTGAGTTACATGTGACTGTTCTGTGTAGAAATACTCCCTTCTTGTTTTTGTACAACTGTTCGCCAGAAGAAAATCCATCCAAATATTCATTTAATTTCCACATTCTGGATTAAATAACACCACACAAATATGTAGAAATTCCTTCTGAAACGTCAAATGTCAGATCTCGCTCTACCGACCTTGGAAGAAATTCTACAGGATATTTGTTGTTGTTTTTAGGCTTTATACTTTTAAGCTTTCGTTAATAACAACAAATGATAAAATTGTGATGATTGATAGAATGTGAATTAGGTTTTCAAAATATAATTACGGCGTCAAATTCTTGATCCAGCATACATAAGCAATAGTATGAGGGCGTGGCCAGCTTACTGTCCACTTGTGACCGGGAGCGGTAGCTCAGTGCATCAACTGATGTCACTGCAGCGCCCCTGACCGGGAGATCCTAGATTCGAGTCCTAACGGCGGCAGAATTTTTGACACAAGCTTTTCAGCTAGCTCGAATTCAGTCGCTGTCTGGAGGAGAATTCTAGCGGCCGGCTGCTCTGATTGGTAGTTTTCCGTGATTTTGCCGATCAACACCACGCGAATGCCGGAGCAGTACCCAACCAAACGGGCCACGGGCCGCGCGCGATCTGTCCTTCCCATTCCTTGTCCTATCCTTTCCCCTTAAACACACACTCACACTAACATGCACTACACTACCACATATCCTGGGAGACCGGTCGGGAGCTTAGAGCTTGTCCTGGCTGGGGCGGTGCCCCACTGATGGGAGAGTCCTGGTTAGGGAGAAACCCCACTAGCCTACGGTAGGTCGGCGCCGGATCTCACCATCCAACGGGGGAAGATTAGCGCCATCTCCCGAGAAAAAAACATGCACTACACTAACGGGACTAATGACCAAAGCAGTCGACCCGCCCGGAAACACGAAAAAATCAATCAATCAAAATTGCATCTTGTGTTGCGCTGAGCCACCTCAGCCGGTCGCAGAGAAAAAGAACAAGAGCGTTTACCCCCTCCCCGGCAGCCGTCGCACCTTAACCTGCCCTCATTCGCAGCGCCTTACCTGGCGAGGCCACTGTGCCACGGAGGCGGCGATCGTTACGGCGTCCGTCGCTAGGGGGCGGCAACAACGCCATCGCGTGCGCCCGCGGAACCCCCTCCCCGCAGGAACCTCACGCCGCGCCGCAGCTCCACAAATACTGCGCCGAGGCGGCAGCAGACGAGGTTGCTTTGGTTTTGGGCGGAAATGTATCGAAAGCGATTTTTCTGTTTGCGGACCTTACATGCTTCGATTGATTCATTATTTTGTTTGTTTTTTTGATTGATTGATTTTTTTCGTGTTTCCGGGCGTGTCAACTGCTTAGGTCATTAGTCCCGTTAGTGTAGTGCATTTTTTTTCTCTGGAGATGGCGGTAATCTTCCCCCGCTGGATGGCGAGATCCGGCGCCGACCTACCGTCGGCTAGTGGGGTTTCCCCCTAACCAGGACTCTCCCACCAGCGGGGCACCGCCCTAGCCAGGACCAGCTCTAAGCTCCCGACCGGTCTCCCGGAATATGTGGTAGTGTAGTGCATGTGTGGGTGTAAGGGGAGAGGAGAGGACAAGGAAGAGGAAGGACAGATCGCGCAAGGTCCGTGGCCCGTTTGGTAGGGTACTGTTCCGGCATTCGCCTGGTGTTGATCGGAGAAACCACGGAAAACTACCGATCAGAGCAGCCGGCCGCTGCAATTCTCTTCCAGACAGCGACTGAACTCGACCTAGCTGAATAGCTCGTGTCGAAAATCCAGTCGCCGGCAGGACTCGAACCTAGGGCCTCCCGGTCAGAGGCGCTGCAGTAACATCAGTTGATTCATTATTTTGTGTTTCCGGACGCGTCAACTACTATGGTCAATACTCCCGTAAGTGTAGTGCATGTATTTGCTAATACTGCGCCGCCAATTCCATAAATACTGCGCCGAGTCGGCAGCGGACGAGGTTGGTTTGGCTGTGGGCGGAAAAGTCTCGAAAGCGATGGAATTATGTCCTCCCGATCACAGACTCTGCAGTGGCAACAGCACTTGCCTAGATCTATCTCAGCCTGTGTACATATTACGATAAGTGTGTTGCGCGAAGAAGTACGATAAATCGCGCTATAAGGATGCAACTATAGTAGTTATTAGCGTGATCACACCTCTGATTGATTGATTTTTCGTGTTTCCGGGCGCGTCAACGGCATTGGTCATTAGTCCCGTTAGTGTAGTACATGTTTCTCCCGGGAGATGGCGGTGATCTTCCCCCGCTGAATGGCGAGATCTGGCACCGACGTACCGTCGACTAGTGGGGTTTCCCCCTAACCAGGACTCTCCCACCAGCGGGGCACCGCCCCAGCCGGGACAAGCTCTAAGCTCCCGACCGGTCTCCCGGGATATGTGGTAGTGTAGTGTATGTGTGGGTGTAAGGGGAGAGGAGAGGACAAGGAAGAGGAAGAACAGATCGCGCAAGGTCCGTGGCCCGTTTGGTAGGGTACTGCTCCGGCATTCGCCTGTTGTTGATCAGAGAAACCACGGAAAACTACCGATCAGAGCAGCCGGCCGTTAGAATTCTCCTCCAGACAGCGACTGAATTCGATCTAGCATCACACCTCCGAATTAATAAATAGTTTTTAGTTGCGTACGAGTATAACATAGTGGCGGATAAGAAATATTGACACTATTTCTTGCAAGAAAATAGTATTTTATAAGTTCTGAATAAACCTTCTGTTAAACATTTTTATGTATATTTGATCGTCATCAGTCATACGGTTTGGGAAAGGTAGATTCGAAGAATGTGCGTACAATATGAGAATGGATGTCTCAAAGTAAATGTTACAAAAATAAAAGGTAGAGTGGACGAAAATTATTACATATTGCCAACAAACATACAGGTGAAAATTGCTTCTAATGGAGTTTTCTGCTTTAAAAGTTGTTGCACTTGCTCCTCATTTTAGGCAACCCTATTTGTATATGCGTATGGCAGATCACGTTCTAACGCGGCCAAGGGGAATTCATGAAACTATCTAATATCTGCGCTTTAGGATTGCCTAAAAATAATGGCCAAATTCCACTTCAATCAATAAACATTTTTAAGTAAACTCCAGTATATGTGCTTTAGCAAAAAGCGATCAGTTTTTTCCCTTTTCACTCCCTAGAAGTTTGTAAGAGTGATATGCGTCTACGCAAAAAATACCATAGTCTACGTCTACACGTAAACATCGCGTTGACAACGCACACAGCGTAGATAAAATTATCTATGTAGCAAAAAAGATAAACATTGATCTATGTACACAAAGATAATCTTTTTCTGCGTGACGGGCCTATTCAGGAAGGCCAAGCTCTTCCCCTCACTTCCAAAAGTCAACATTTATTTGTAATTATACTCCATTTATTCAAAAGAATTAGAGCCACATGATGATTGTACCACATATAAAGGAGTACTACCATTACGAATAAAACAATTTACCTGGAGCGGTGGCTTAGTGGATCAACTGATGTTACTGCAGCGCCTCTAACCGGGAAGTCCTGGGTTCGAGTCCCGACAGCGGCAGGAATTTCGATACTAGATTTTTAGCTAGGTCGAATTCAGTCGCTGTCTGGGGGAGAATTCTAGCGGCCGGCTGCCCTGATCGGTAGTTTTCCGTGGTTTCTCCGATCAACACCAGGCGAATGCCGGAGCAGTATCCTACCAAACGGGCCACCGACCGCGCCCGATCTTTCCTTTCTGTTCCTTGTCCTATCCTCACCCCTTACACACACACACACGTACACTAACATGCACTACACTACCACAGATGCCAGGAGATCGATCAGGGACTTAGAACTTGTCCCGGCAGGGGCGGTGCCACGCTGGTGGGAGATATCTCGTTGGGGAAAACCCCGTTAGCGGACGGTAGATCGGTACCGGATCTGGCCATCCAGAGGGGGAAGACCACCACCATCTCCCGAGCAAAAACATACACTACACATAAAGGAATAATGACCATAGTAGTTGGTAGAATTGTACAGTTTGCACAGTTCTTAACCTAGTAATGACTACTCAGAAGAATTCCCACAATTAATGACTACTCGTTGTTAACGAATATTGTCTTTGAAAGTTCTTACTGACCTAGCGTTGGAGATTTTTTATGTAGATACTTGGCCTTCGTATATTTTTACAGGTCCTACTGAATTTTTTCATTTTGTTAGATATAAGATTCCACATGTCCTTGGATGTTTACTATTGTACCTAAAGTGGCTACCATGCTCGTCATTTCTTCAAGAAGAATGGTATATTTTTTGTTTGACTTTCTGAATTGATAATGAAATTTTTAATATTTTATTTAAGCGTGCTAGTACTATTAGTACTTTTTATAAATATTTTCGGGTTATTTTATTCGAAATATTAAATACTCCATGTAGATTAGATTGTCTATGAAGTCTACAGGTAAAAGGAGGCATGTATACTACATGTAAATTACTTGTTGAGAACACGCGTTGACTTAAAATTATAGTCCACGGCACAACTCCGGTTTGTCACATTTATTCTGAGGAAGTCTGTTTAACATATTTTCACGCTTAGGGATTTTTAACTGACAAAAATGAAATGCGCCACGTCAAAAAGCTTTTCCATCTTCATATGACATTTTTTCGAAGGTGGTTGTCGCTAGTCTTTATGGGCCTAGGTTGATAAAAAATATACCGAACAAAGTATATCTTACGGACAATAAAGTGTCTGAAAAAGTAACTTTGAAATGATTCAGAAAGCACAGATGGCGTCTCTCACGTGAGCAGACCTTTGTGTATTTCGGGTGCACCTGCCCCCTTTCGCGGCGTTCGCCTGACATTTAGAGCGGTCGAATAAGTAGGGCTGCCCCTGGGGTCAGCGGCCGCTCTTCATTAATTCCACGGCATCCCCTCCCACACAGCCTCGGCGCCTGCAGCCAACTAAGTCTCTGAGAGAGAGAGACAGAGAGAGAGGCAGAGAGACGCAGAGAGAGTGAGAGAGGCAGAGAGATAAGGAAAAAGAGAGAAAGAAAGAGAGAGAAAAATAGAAAGAGAGAGAGAGGCAGAGAGAGAGGCAGAGAGAGAAAGAAAGAGAAAGAAAGAGAGAGGGGGAGGGGGAGGGGAGAGGTTGTGTACAAATAGCCGAGAAGGCTAATAAATATCAATTGGTTCCACGGTTTTTCCTATTTCCCTCACTCGTTCTCAATTTCTGTCTGTCTGTCCCTCTCTCTCTCTCTCTCTCTCTCTCTCTATTTTGAGGAGGAGTGAGCGAAACGGAGAATACTTTATTTATTTATTTATTATCCACCTGATATTTATTAACCTTTTCGGCTATTTGTATACAAGAATCTCTTGTTGTACTTGTATAATACAATTCTTTTACTAGAAACCGATGTTACCATATGTTTGATATATAACGCTTAGTATGTTTAATCTATCACGTTGCATTATATCCGTGGGTATGACTATACATTTTTACACCTTCAGAAGGTGCACAAACTTCATAAGATTTTGCTCACTTCCTGCTTTCCACAATTGCAATTTTCTTAGCTCCTCCGGTTCGATTTCCTTCTAATTCTAATACATTGCATATTTTCAGAGATGATATTTAGGATTTTAAAAGAACATTTTACATTTTAAAATACAATATTTTAAAAACATTTTTCAACGTATAATAACTCATTTAAAAAAGTCTCAGAGAGAGACAGAGAGAGAGAGAGAGAGAAAGAGAGGGAGAGAGACACTGAGACATGAAACCGTAAGAGAAAGCGAAGGAAAGAGTGAACAAAAGAGGATTAATGAGAGAGCAAGGGAGAAGAGGAGAGAGCAAGAGAAAGCCAAGAACAGAATGCTTCTGAACAATGAGGAAGTTAACATCAAAACCAGTGATCCATTTATCACGATTTTGCTAGATGATTAATTGATTGATAGTTAGTGATTCAGGAAGCGTCCTCTACTAAGGTCCCGTAAGTGTAGTACAAGTTTTCACGAAAGGTAGCAGGTATTCTTCCCCTGCTGGATGGCGAGATCCTACGGCGACCTACTGTCGGCAAGCGGCGATATCTCTCACCTGCGGAAGACCGCCCCAGCCGGAACAAGCTCTAAGCTCCCGATATTCCATTCCGACCACATATTCCGGTAGACCGGTCGGTAGCATAGAGCTTGTCCCGGCTGGGGCGGTGCCCCGCTGGTGGGAGAGTCCTGGTTACGGGGAAACCCTACTAGCCGAGGGTAAGTCGGTGCCGGATCTCTCCATCCAGCGGGGGGAAGATCACCGCCATCTCCAGAGAAAAAATATGCACTACACTAACGGGGCTAATGACCAAAGCAGTTGGAGCCCGGAAACACGAAAAAATCAGTCAAACAAAAAAACAGGCACGTCCATACGCACACGTCTTTAGCAGGTGTCGTTCGGAGGCAGTGAAGGATATATCATGATCCTACCAATAATAAGTGGATACAGGGTTGCGTAACAATCGGAGACAAATATCGTATGAGTAACTCCGTTATATTGATTAATTGCTTAATGATTCCGGGCGCGTCAACCGCTAAGCTCACAAGTTCTGCTAGTGTAATGCATGATTTCTCCTCGGGAGGTGGCGGTGGTCTTTCCCCGCTGAATGGTGATATCCGACGCCTGCTCGGCGATTAGTGGGATTTTCCTCAACCAGGTATCTCCTATCAGAAGCTCACCGCTCCAGCTCGGACCAGCTCTGAGGTCTTGACAAGTGCGATAGTGTAGTGCATCCGAATGTAAGTGTAAGAAAAGGTTGAGGATAGGACAAGGAAGAGGAAGAAAAGATCGCGCGCGGTTCGTGGCCCGTTTGGTAGGATTCTTCTCGGGCATTCGCCTGGTGTTGATGGAGAAGCCGTGTAAAACTACCGATCAGAGCAGCCGGTCGCTTGAATTCTCATCTATACAGCAGCTATAATCGAGCTATCTTGCCAGGGTCGAAAACCCTGCCACCAAGGGGATTGAAACCCTAGGATCTCCCCGTCAGAGGCACTGTAGTGACATCAGTTGATGCCCTGAGACATTCTTCTCGGACCCAGAGATGGAAAGAGATTGGGAGAGGTTAAGAAGAGATAGTCAAATGGAGAGCTTAATATGTACGAGAGAAGGGAGAGAGGGAGGGAGAGAGAGAAAGAGAGAGGAGAGGAAAAATGTACAAAGAAAGAGAGGGGAGTTTAAAAAGAGAAAGAGAGACGGAAAGGGACTCAGAACGGGGAACAGTGATGGAGAAAGAGAGAGAGAGAGGAGAGGGGGAGATAGATAATAGAGGAGTCGAGAGAGCAAGGAGAGAGAGAGGAAAGGTAAATAATAAATGACCAAGAGAGAGTGAGTGTGTGTATGTGAGAAAGAGAGCGAGAGCGGGAGAGAGCGGGAGAGCGGGCGAGTGCGGGAGAGAGCGGAAGAGAGTGGGAGAGAGTAGGAGAGCGAGCAAGTGCGGGAGAGAGCGGAAGAGAGCGGGAGAGAGCGGAAGAGAGTGGAAGAGAGCGGGAGAGTGCGGAAGAGAGTGGAAGAGAGTGGAAGAGAGCGCGGGAGAGCGGAAGAGAGCGGAAGAGAGCGGAAGAGAGCGGAAGAGAGCGGAAGAGAGCGGGAGAGAGCGGAAGAGAGCGGGAGAGTGCGGGAGAGAGCGGGAGAGAGAGGGAAGCATCGTGTACTCGCATTGAGGCTCTGAACTACATCCTAGGGGGAACATCATAAATCTGCGTTATCCACTCGCCCCGAATACCCAGTGCGCCAGATGCAAGAGGTACCTGACCGCACTAGCTCTCTTACCAGCCAACGCCCTGCAATTGACCTGAAAGCACAGCCAGGAGCTAATTTTGCCAATTACATCCCTCTTCTTAATACGTAGGTTTCAGCAAAAATTAAGTCGACTACATTATTTGCTCGATAACGCAAGTGAAACAAGAAATTTTAAAATGTGGTTCATAAATCATCTGTTTCTCTATTCTTCTAGAATACTTCATACGGAATGTATACAGTAAAATGTATACAGTAGGGTATACGGGGATTTTTTTTCGCAGAAAAAATAGTATTGCAGGTCCCTAATACCGAAAAGTGGATAAATCATGATTCTTATATGTAGGAAATTAACTCTAAAATCAGATTTATTTACTACACCTCTTTCTATTTACGCAGACTAAACTTTTAAAATAAATTAATTCAATTCAAAGTCATACATTATCTTAAATTGTTTTTTATAAAAAGCTGGTAATGTACATCTTTTCGAGACGCAAAGTTGCCTCATCTTCAGGTACATCACTAAACATGTATTACATAATTATATATACTACAATGCTGATACATATTAAAATTTAGTAACAATTAAAAATTTTCTAGTATCTAACAATCAAATCAAGGTCTAGTATAATTAAATCTACATATGAAAAAATTAATCATTTAAATGGCTGACTGTTTTGGAATATAAAGTAAAGGTTATAAATGTAAATTTACATTTGTAATTTTAAATTGCAAATGTAAATGTAAAAAGTAAATGTAAATGCAAAATTTTAAGATCGTGAATGAATTTCAAGTAAATTAATTTATTCAAAAATTTTGTCTGTCAAAATAAAAAGAGGTGTACTAAATAAATCTGACTTTACAATTAAAAATACAATCTTCAAAATAATTTAAAAGCAAATTACTTCTTCTAAGACCTTGCTTAGTCAGAATACACGGTTTGTGGGTTCCTGATACCGAAGATTAGTTTTATGGAAAAAACGTCTGTCCAACCTTCTGTTGTTTTTTTTTTTACTGGAGTCCATGTTTGCGCCTAAATCTTTCAAACTATTTCTTTCAAATTTATATACCCTGATCGATCTGGCCGATTTCTAGGTTCTGCGAATTTGAAACGAATATTCTGATTTTTGAGAAGACTGTACATCAATCATCAATATTTTAAAAATTTTCTCGAAAAAGTCTTCAAATTTATAGACTATTTTTTCTCAGAGCTTAAAAAAATGCAGGTGAAATTTTGTAGAGTTCTGTGAATTTTTGAAAATTACAAACGTTTAAATTTTTTTCGGCGTCTTACTACAACCATAATATTGAATACAAAGATTGTTTTTCTTAATAAAAGGAGATATTCAAAGACCGATATATCAATAAGATCGTGTACACTTTTTCAAAAATAAGAGTAATTATTGAAGTATTTTATTGTGAAATATAGGGAATTTCCATAAACTTATTTTCTCAAAAGCAGCTCGATAATTTTTTTAAAGTTTTGCTCCGAAAAACACGCGTAAAAATTGGGCAGGTTTCATTTTTATGGAAATTTCTGAATTTTTGAATATTGCAAAATGGACAAATAAAGCGAGAAAGTACGTACTGTTGTTGGACCACTACATTTGGCATTATTTTGAAATAAACGTGTAGTAATTATTGCGAAAAAAATCCGTATGCATTTCTATTTTGGATTTTTATTCTGGTTTTCTTTTGGTTCCCATGAAAATCTTCATAAATTTATATATTTTGTAAGCAAATACAGGAAATATATTTTTTCCGTGGTAGGGTTTCGTAGTTGTTTTGCATTTAAGCAGATTAAAATTACAAATTTCTGAACAAAAATTAACCAGATAATTCCTTGTATTATTGAGAATTTAGAAAATTGTTCTCACCCATTCGAGATGTTACCATTTTTTACGGATTATAACAAAAAATGGAATGTAAACAATAAAAGCCTTTTTACCAAATGGGAAGAAAGAGAACGGAGTTACAAAAGTGGCGAAGTAGGATATGGTTGGTCCCAAACGTATTCAAACCGGAATTAATTCAAAATTTTGAGGGAAATTTTTTCATTATTTTTCTCCTACGGCCTAAGAAGGCATGCGATTATAACCAACCTTAATGATTTGGCTTTTATTGCTCAGCAATATTTGAATTGCCTTTTAACTGAAGTTAGTCCTAATATAGGAAGAATGCAGTACTCTTCTCGAAAGAAGGAAAAACGCGATGTGGGAACTTAACAAGATGGCAAGAGTCCAGACTTGTCATCTCGTCAAAGAAGTTGAAGCGGATATGACTAGACATTATGTTCGTCACATTTCCTTCCTCGAAACACTTTTCCACGACGAATTATCTACGAGAAATTTAAGTACTTGTAGTGTTTCCTAAAAATGTTTTCTGACACGCCTTGAAGTGAAGTAGCTCTCAAGAAATTCTGGATAGAAAATCATATTCCAATTAAATATTTAGGACTATTTCGATCGTCGATTAACTTGGAAAACTCATATTCAAAATATTGCAAATAAAACTTACCAAAAAATATCAAAATTATACCCATTAACTAATAAATTTTCAAAATTACAAATAGATTGTGGTATATCAATATTCAAGGCAATAATAAGACCATCACTTGCATATGCATGCCCAATTTGGTGTAATGCATCTGCTTCAAACATGAAGAAAATACAAACTATTCAAAATAAATTTTTACGGAGAATTCTAAAGGCTGAATGGTTCATCTCCAATAGACAAATCCACAAAGAATTACAAATAGAGCAAATTAAAACATTCATCACAAACCAATCCTCCAAATTCTTCAACTGTTTAAACGATTATCCTGTTCATCAACATTTCGATCTGGGAAAAAATTATCACGTTAAACGAATTCGATCCCGCTTCCCCAAAGATATTTTTCACCCCCCATAAACAATTGTCTACAATAACTACTACTCAATAAAACCTTTTCTTAAAACTCTAAATTTATTATGAAAATTAAGCAATATTTATTAAAATCAAAGTTTTATTCGTAATTACTTTTAAAATAAAATCATAATTATCTTAATTATGATATTAATTTCTGGCATCTCCAAAAAGGTTATGTATACATTTATTCATCATCCTGAAAAATTTGTAAAATTGAACAGGAAATAAATATATTAAAAAAAAAAGAAATTCTAAGAGTAATTTTTATAACAACAAAGATTGTTCTTACTTACAAATCTGCAATGCAACTTGTGCTACTACAAGAGCACATACGTTCTTGCACTATTTCTATCTTTTGCAATTTACGAAAATTCAAACATTTAAACGGAAATGAGTCCCTTAAAAAATTCCCACTTTTGAACTTTCTTGTTATAAATTGCATTAACTTCAATGAGAAATTATGTAAAGCTATTCGTTTAAAAAATGTACATAACATTGTTTAAAGATTTAGTTTTTTGACTGATTTAAATATGTAAATATCGCTTTCATCAAAATGCCGGTGAAGCAGAATGTAAATTAATAATATCCGTTTCAAACTCACCAGTCTTACAGTTTGTCCAAATTTTGATTGGAAGATATCAATTTTGGAGAATATCATTTCGAAGATTAAAGTGCTGACCACAGACGGAACAACGCACGGACGGTCAAACGGACGGACGGTCAAGCAGACACACACGTTTTGCCGCCAATTGATTTTCCAGTGTTAAGGATCCACAAAAGTTATCGCAAGGCTCTGTGCGCAAAATTCTCAGCAAACCTTTCTTTATATAAATTACATCGCTTCATCACAGTGCCAATCCTATCGATTTCTCAATTACCAGCTGGAAACATCAAAACAGCCCGTTTATATTTGTCTCAATATCCGGTAAAAAATGGCATAATTAATAACATGGCGGCTTAATCGGACAGTTAATTCATATGCAGAAAAATAGCAATACAATAGGCGACCGCACGATCTCTCGACTTTTGTTGGTAACAACCGGCGTTGGCATGCTCGTTTGCTTAGTGCTGTGGCCATAATAACCATAACCAGCGTATTGGGGCATCCTGTGTTCTATGTGAGGCTTTATGGTCTTTCTTTTCACCTGCTTATCTCGCGCACTTCGGTTTCATCTCCTCCCATCACGCAAGAGAGGCCCGCCGGGCACCTTGTCTGCCAACTTCAGTCGATAAGGCGAACTCCCTCCTTTCAGCAGTCACGTTGCTCAGAAGTTAAAGTTGGCGAGTAGTATGAATAACTCTACAGTTACTTTCCCTTGAGTTGAATTTCGACTCGTGGACATTAGGGGCAAGAGTGTAAGTTTTGGAAGCGAACGCTGAGAAAATAAAGGAGGAGAAATCAAAAAGGAAAGAAAAATAATTAAGGGTGAAAAAAGTAAAAATAAAAGTCAATAAAAAAGCAAATAAGGGATAAAGAACCATGCAAAAGAGAAGAATGAAAGGCTCTTAAGTAGCCGGATAAAGAAATCGGCGACCTAATAGCGATATCACATTTTGGTTGTAGCGTTTAAAAGCTCCCATTAAAAAAATAGCCCAGTTCCTATATTAAATTTAATAAATAATGTCAGATTTAATTTTTCCGAAAACAAAAATATTGTCAAGTGAGGATAATATCCCTTGCTGCCTACTAGAGTACTACAATATTATCACGTGCTTTCTGTGTACTGTTTATTTACTTTATTAAAGCTCTACTTAAAAAAATATGTTCATTAAATATAATCAATGATACAGCGGCTTAAGAGGAGGTTGTACATGTCAACCTCAGCGGCTAAACAATAAACGCTGAAAACGAATCAAGTCTTATGGCAATTAACAAAAATCCTGGCAAATTCCACTAAATTTTTCCACATCTTCAGTGTTAACTGAAATCTATGAAAATACTGAATTTACAGATTATTTCTGGACGCGGACATATGCGAAATACGTTCTAAATCTTGGTTTTCGCTTCTGTTTACAAACATTAACTGCATCCGTTATTCAGGGGCAAAGATGTCTCTCGTTTATTATATTTACTGCAGCGCCTCTGACCGGGAGGTCGAAGGGTTCCACTCCCGGCGGTGGAAACATTTACATTACTAGCTCGTCACCTGGGTCAAATTCAGCTGCAGTTTGATGGAGAATTGTAGTGGCCGTCTACTCGGGTCGGTTTCCGTGGTTTCTCCGGTCAACACCAGGCGAATGCCGGAGCAGTACCGTAACAAACGGGCCACGGACCGCGCGCAATCTTTCCTTCCTCCTCTTACACACACACATACTTACACCTACATGCACTACACTACCACATATACCGGGAGACCGGTCGGGAGCTTAGAGCTGTCCCGGCTGGGGCGGTTCCCCGCTGGTGGGAGAGTCCTGGTTAGGGGAAATCCCACTAGCCGACGGTAGGTCGGCGCCGGATCTCTCGCCATCCAGCGCGGAAGATCACCGCCATCTCTCTCTCTCGAAAAAAAACATGCACGACACTAACGGGACTAATGACAAGAACAGTTGACGCGCCCGGAAACACGAA
This sequence comes from Teleogryllus occipitalis, assembly GCA_011170035.1. Taxonomy (NCBI): domain Eukaryota; kingdom Metazoa; phylum Arthropoda; class Insecta; order Orthoptera; family Gryllidae; genus Teleogryllus; species Teleogryllus occipitalis. The sequence continues at coordinate 22,889 of BLKR01007149.1, read as the reverse complement.
AAATGAATCAATCAACCGGCTTTCTAACCCCTACTTCGGCCTTCCGGCGCCTACTCTTCTTTTCCAGTCTTCTCTGTTTTCCAGGAATCAGGAGGTAATTTCCATTTCTCGATTATCTTTCTGATCTACTCGTTCCACCCTGGTCTTGATCTTCATTTCCTCCTTTCACTTGGTTACCATTCTAATGATCTTTTGGGAAGTCTTTTCTCGTTCATTCGTTGTACATATTCAAACCAAGTGAGTTGTTTCGTTTCAATTTCCTCTATAATATCATGTTGCAGATTCATTATCTCCTTAACCCGTTCATTTCTAATTCTTTCCCTTATAGATATTGCTGCCGCTCTTCTGAGGAAATCCATTTCCAGGGCTCTCAATTTTCTTTTCTCTTGTTCTGGAAGTGACCATATTTCTGCTCCATACAATGTAACAAATTTCAACCATACATTTATGTTTTCTAATTTTTGTCTTCTTGTTTATATTTGGACCCACACTTACGGGACTAAATACCTTAGCGATTGACGCGGCCAGAATCATCAGTAAATGAATGCAATCGTTAGTTTTTCTATTATGGTCAAAGGTCGTTAGGAGGCTCCCCCTCCAGAAATTAGGTAATGCAAATTTGGACTTTACTGAAAACCCTCCCTTCCCCTTTTAACGCACCTGTAACGCGATTTCGTACCCATCCCCTAAATAAATACCTGACGTTTGCGACAACATGCCATTTACAACATTAGCATTTTTTTCAGCATTAAAAAAATCAGCGTATCATAAATGGAAACAAACACTCCCCACCCGTATGTAATGCAACCCCAACTTCCCCTCTTCAGCTTTACGTAATTTATGGAGTACAGGCGACACCGGTTATAGTGAACTCGGTTATAGTGAACCCTACAAATATGCATAAGAAGATTCGGTTATAGTGAACCGGAACCTCGGCTATAGTGATCGTAGAAAATACAACGTCCTGGAAATTAATTCCCTCCTGGATAAGAATGTATCGCGTCAGTGCCACAAATTCAAACAATAGGCAACTTAAAAAAAAGTATCTTCGACCAAACGTCGTAATCGAAGAAGTCTTCCCTGAGATGAAGGTCAAAGACGCCTCCTCTGTAGACTCTGGAGAAAGACGTAGAGAAATTACTAATGAAAAAGTACGAAGGAAACAATTGAAAGTAATTGATTTTCTAAGGTCAAATAAACTTATTGAAATTTTCAGTTCGTGCTGTTAATGTATTTTGCTGTATTAATATTATTATATTACAATATTAATATTATTTGCTGTATTGCTGTATTATTATTATTATTATTATTATTATTATTATTATTATTATTATTATTATTATTATTATTATTATTATTATTATTATTTGCTGTATTGCTGTATTATTATTATTATTATTATTATTATTATTATTATTATTATTATACTGCTGTATTAATAAAATCAATAATTATGAAGAAATTCTATTTAATTTTGACATCTCCGGCTATACTGAACCTCGGATATAGCGAACCAAAAATTTTACTCGCTAGAAATTCACTACAGCCGGGGTCGACTGCATTTAGTGTTCTTGTGTTATTAATTTCCTTTCCATAGTGACGTAACAATCAGAACCATCTGTCACGTTCTCTGACGCCAAGTCCCTGCCTGCCAAGGAGCGCATTAGCTCCTGCGCGCATCCTGGCGGCGGGCGCGTGTGTCACACTTCCTCATTGCGCGCGGCGCCGGCGTCCGGCGGCGTCAAGATAAATGGATCCAAAATGGCGGATCGCTCCGCGACGCGCGGGTTGCGTGCGCAAGAGGCCGTGAAACTGACAGCTGCTCTCGTGTTTAATGGAGGCAGAGGAAGTACAAGCCGACGCAAAGGAAAACACGATCGAAGGAGTGAAACACGGGAAAAAGAGGACATTATTTTACTCATAATTAGCCGTAGGAGGTCTAAGCATTTTATACCTCATGACATGATTTTGTCACTTGTTTCAGTTAGTGTTACTATCTGTATGACAGTTTTTTTTTGCTGAATATTTTTCCTTAATATAACAAAAATTCACTCAATATAAAATCGTCAATAATTATTTTTTTCTGGAAATATATTTTTCTCTCCGTAGGGATCAAAATGTACCCCTTTAGAACTCCGTGTCGTGTGTGGCAGTCATTCTACTATTTTGCTGCACGATTTGTTAAGAGTGCGGTTTAAATTTACATGTTATCACTTGTAGTTGCGTTTTTTTTTCAATATATCACATAGGTATTGCTGTTATGTTGTTCGAGGCTTTACATGAATGTGCTAAATAAATACATTATTACATCATATTGTGTTCTGTTGACTGTTTTGGCATAATTATTATTTTCAACAGTGATTTTGTTGAAGTAATAGTTGTTGTCTATGTAAAAATTTTGTGCGCAGTAAATATTTCAACAAAAGTTACCTACCCGTGCTAAAAAATTTAAACAGCAAGTGTATTACGGTTTGTAAAGGCTTTTGTAAAGTTTCCAAGAAATGTAAATTAAATTTAGCTTTGTACCTAATTATTAACCTAATGCAAATATCGAAGGAATATATTAGAATCAATGTAAAGTGATAATAATGATTAGAACAAAAAACTAATGGGTTCCAAACTAGTCCTACATTCAATAAAGGAGTAAATTTGCTCAGGTGTCCGAGGGCTAAAAGACATATTTATATATTTACAAACTAATTTGTGGGTTATATTTTTGGCATTTTAGGGTCGGATTTATCCGCCTTTTGCCAGCTAACGGCGTTCCCATGCCTGGGCACTGTTTTTTTAATTCCCCATGCCTGGAGGTATGGGAGGCATGAGGTGAGGATGACGTATTTCCATCACCATCTGGCAAACGTCGCCTGGCTGAACTTTTCTTTTGTCACACAGCTGTAGAAACTGTGACAAATGTATTAGAAAGCCGCAACTTCACTTTTTCTCCGACCGGGACTCGAATCCGAGACCGCCTCAAAGAACCTAGCACGCTATTCATAAGCCATCCGTGCGGCTAAGTTGATTTATTGATTTACTATTTATTCCCATAAATAACGTACAATTGTGAAATAGGCTTCGGACATGGAAAGAGGATATAATATTACAATAATATAACATCACATATGCCAAAAAAAATCCATATAAATGTTATCTCTAGCTATCTCCCGAGAAAAAACATGCACTACACTAACGGGACTAATGACCAAAGCAGTTGATGCGCCCGGAAACGCGAAAAAATCAATCAATCAATCAATCTAGTAATAACGCTTGGTAAAGGTCGCCTTTGTAGTGTAGGGTTTACCGTCCTTTACGCTATCCGAGGACAAAGTTTAATCAAACACTTCGGAGCCATTTTCCAAAAAAGTTTGAAAATTGTTTTTGAGACTTATATACAGTACCCTCAAAAATTAAAATATCCCTTTAAAACTTCCAAAACATGTAGTAACTTCCGATCGATCGTGAAGAATCCATTTTGGAGAAAATCAGCTGAATGAATTAGGCACAAATGTTGACCACAAATGGACACACGAACAGACAGATTAATCCACTTTTTCGTTACCAGGGCTCGACAATAAGAGTTTTTCTTCCGAAAATTCTCCGTTTTCTGGCGCATGATTACACAACATTCTATTCTGACGAAGTAGCTTCGTAAGGGGCGAAATTAAAGGACATACATGTGCAATACGAAATAAAAGGGAATACAATACATAAGGAGGATGGACAACCTCCTATGTGACGGATTTGACGATTTTTACTTTTTGATTTCAATCATTCACGATTTGCTTACTTTTTAGTCTGATAAGAAAATCCCCAAAGAAAACTAGAAATTGTGCTCTTATAAAATAAAATACCTCCTGTGTGACCTTTACAATTCCTTGATAATGTAATATCTTCTGTGTAGTAAGAGCCACTTGGAAGGTTTTCGTGTGGTACTTTCAGAATAATATTACATTAAATAAATATTTAATGCTATTGAATAGATATTGTAGAATGACTAAACTTTGTCACCTGTACATTATCAACACCAAATAGTGTTTTTACTTCCTCCTGTATTTTTTTTTCACATAAGAGGTCAATCATCAACAACGATGACATCAACAACCTAGACCCAACCTATTGCCGGGTAAAACAATTATTTCATTTCATATTACATAAAATCCGTCATCCAGATCAGGAGTGGTAGCTCAGTGCGTCAACTGACGTCACTGCAGCGCCTTTGACCGGGGTCTTAAGTTTGAGTCCTGATGGCGGCAGGATTTTCGACACTAGCTTTTCAGCTAGGTCGAATTCAGTATCTGGAGGAGAATTCTACCGGCCGGCTGCTCTGAGCGGTCGTTTTCGGTGTTTTCTTCGATCAACACCAGTCGAATGCAGGAGCAGTGCCCTAACAAACGGGCCACGGACCGCGCGCGAGTTTTCCTACCTCTTCTTTGTCATATTCTCTCCCCTTACACATAAACACACTCACACTAACATGCACTACACTACCCATATTCCGGGAGACCGGTCGGGAGCTTAGAGCTTGTCCCGTCTGGGGCGGTGCCCCGCTGGTGGGAGAGTTCTGGTTAGGGGGAAACCCCGCTAGCCGACGATAGGTCGGCGCCGGATCTCGCCATCCAGCGGGGGAAGATCACCTCCATCTCCCGAGAAAAAAACATGCACTACACTTACGGGTCTAATGACCTAAGCTGTTGACGCATCTGGAATCACTAACCAACCATCATCCAAAAGAATATGTATCACTGCTTACGCTCATGCCTTGGGATACGAGCAGCCAGGGGCAGATTTAGACACGTAGCTGCCCTGGGCTTCATTAATTTTGCTGGCCATTGAGAATTTATATTATTTATAAAAAAGAGATCAACACGGAGAAATATGTGTATTGTTGATTAGGAATAAATATTTTCTACACAATAAAAAATGTACATCGTGACTGTCAAGCCGTTTCTTTTGAAGCAAAAACGAATACCGAAACTGATTTCGCGCTCTTTCATAAATGGAATATGTCTTGTGAAAATGGAATATATTATTGGATATTGTATTGATGGGATATTGATAAATGGGATAAGAAGAAGATAGAATACGGGTAAATTTCAGTTTTTGTTTCAAACGAACATGACATTAAAATTTAAAATATTTTTTGGATTTATTGATTGATTGATTTTTTCGTGTTTCACTGTTTCAAGGTGTCAACTGCTTCGGTCATTAGTCCCGTTAGTGTAGTGCATACTTTTTTCTCGGGAGATGGCGGCGATCTTCCCCCGCTGGATGGAGAGATCCGGCGCCGACCTACCGTCGGCTAGTGGGGTTTCCCCCTAACCAGGACTCTCCCACCAGCGGGGCACCGCCCCACGCGGGACAATCTCCAAGCTCCCGACCAGTCTCCCGGAATATGTGATAGTGTAATGCATGTTAGTGCAAGTTTGTGTGTGTAAGGGGAGAGGATAGGACAAGGAAGAGGAAGGACAGATCGCGCGCGGTCCGTGGCCCGTTTGTTAGGGTACTGCTCCGACATTCGCGTGGTGTTGATTGGAGAAATGACGGAAAACTACCGATGAGAACAGCCGGCCGCTAGAATTCTCCTCCAGACCGCGACTGAATTCGACCTAGCTGAAAAGCTAGTGTCGAAAATCCTGCCGCCGTGGGGAGTGTAACCTAGGACCTCCCGGTCAGAGGCGCTGCAGTGACATCAGTTGATGCACCGAGCTACCGCTCCCGGTGTGCCGCCCTGGACTATAGACCGTTCAGCTCGTACGTATATCCGCCCTTGCGAGTAGTAATGCGACGGAACGAACTTTTCGATTACTCTGTGTTCCGTGCTGGTCTACTGCGTGGCAAAGCGCCGGAGATAGCAGATCACGCACGCAGGTTCGGGATGGGCTTATCGTGATCACCGTAGCTACGACCGCAAAGCAGAGGAGGTAGTTGCAATGTAACTGAACGTGGCCAGAGAGATTCATTGTTAAGGACATGCAACGATATGATAGTGGATTACTCAATAATAAATTCAGGGGGTCCCTGAAACAAAAAGCAAATGGGTCTTTGCACTAGATTGGATCCACATCTTAGCTATCGATTGTAAAAAATAGAAGTCCTATTCTATCATGGAAAAAGGAAATATTGCTCTCTTATAACGACATAACGCAATAACACATTGAATGAAAAGCCTCTCTGAACGGTACGCGTCCGCTAATTTTTTGAACGGTTATCGTATATTTAGAATATTCGAAACAAATGATTTGCAGCAAATAATGGCATATGAGAACTCATATTCAACGAAAACGTATTTCTTTTCATAGGATTATTTTCTGATAAGGAGGTTTGAGGAAACCATTAAACTACACAAGACTGCTAATACAAGTAACAGACTCGGTTGCTTTTAAACATCACCATTATTTATTTTCGTATATCCGCCTAAAAACATTATCTCTAAATCACCATTCGGAAAGTCTACTAATTAAATATGGAGTTTCGCAAGGTCTTATTTTTGCTCAAGTCTTTATCCTATTTAGTTCGAAAATATTTGGAATTTGTGAGTCATAAGCGCCCTATCGCACTCCTTGCAAATGACAGTAATAATATAACAAAAAATATGTGACCATCCACAACATTAATTCAAAGATTTAGATATCTTATGAAAAATCTTATGATTTCAACTATTTAATGTACCAATGAATTTGGAGACATATCGATTGGTTTTATTGTTTTAACAAAATGTTTTTGGTTGCTTATTTAAGAGGGAATCAGGTATTTTAGAAATTTAACCTTTTGGGGGAGATAACAACTATTATTTTTCAATGTTATGTACTAAAATTAAGTTGCAAGTTTGTGTATGCAATATTAGGGTACTACAAACCACGATCTTAGATCTCAATCTAAAACAATCGAGAAAATAACTTTTGGTTACAAAAAATTGCAATTTAACAATTTTTAGATCCTTTGTTTCCATTATTAAAACAAGAGTTACAACAACAGCGTTAACTTTCTCTCATTATTTCTAAATTTGCAGTTTTCGAGTATTCAGAGAGTTTAACGAAAATGAGACCTGCGCCATTATTTTAAGTGTCCCTTATTCTATCTTGCAAAAATTAAAATAAAAAAAATGCGCGTTTTTAAGAAAATATCTCTTTTTAATTGTATAAATTTCAAGCGCAATTTGGTGAAAACTACACATGTTTCAAAAAAATTGTATATGTCCTTTTCTAAAGAGCTGATTTTTTACAACATATTCTGAGGCAAAAATCTTTCTTTAATTTTGTAGTTTTGAAATGTTAACGCTTTGCAATTTTCGAAAAAAGGAGAGTTTCCCGAAAATGTGACTAGCTCCATATTTTTTACCGTCCATTGATACACGCGAGAAGAAAATTTCAAGGAAAAATACAAAGCTGCTTTTGAGGTGCAAAATAACGAAAACTATTCATATTTGCGAAAAATTATACATGATCTTATTTCAACATCTGTCTTTAAAGAACACATTTTATTCAGGAAAGAGCCGTCTTCAATGTTATATTTTTTGGAAGACGCCCCAAAAAATGTACTTTTGCTATTTTCCAAAAATCGCGAATTACAACGAACATGCTCTTATGCGTTATAGCGCTCTCCCGCTATGCTCTTAAGCGTTCTTTACCCTCCTCGAGGAGAAAGTTCCATCAAAGAATTTAGAACCATTTTTGAGAAAATTTGGAATTCAAAAGTAGAGAATATTATGCAGTGACTCAGATTGAACGATACGAACTTCTAAGATGTGCAAGGTGCGCAAAGATAAAGCTTATTTCGCACTCAGGTTTCGTACACGATCTGAGAGAGTGTCACACAGTAATGCAAAAGAACTTCGGTGAACCAGTAATATATGAATCACCTGTACGAAGATTCGATACCAGCCTAGATGTGTGGATTTTTGAAGGTCGTAAAATCCCTCCGTGGCCGTCTGGTGCCCACGGCATTTAAAAGTACTCTGAAAAGTGCCCGGCAAAATTAAATTCCTCCGGCTGTTTCTCGCCCCCACGAGATCTCACATTCTCCCAGAGAGAGAGTTCGATTGTTGCAAATTGAAACATCTCGCGTCGAAAATGAGTCACATCCAGGTGTTTCGGGGGGACGCCGGTTGGGTGCACCTGCACGAAGATGATTCCATGATGCGATGACAAAGGTGAGTCACTCCGGCGCACCGATTTTTGCTTTTTCTGCGCACCACAAGTTTGCGTTACACACCACGTCACCAGAACACGAGTACGTCGTTTGAAACGCCCCACCAGATGTTGTCCGCCATGTTGCATAGTGAGTGGGAAGTTGTTGAGAAACATTTGGAATGTGGCCCCAAGTGACGAGTTTTAATGGTGACAAACCAAAAATAACACGAAGGTGGTTAAGATACAATCTTTAAAAGATATACTCGTTTATCCTAAAGACTTGTAAGAAGGTGATAATTTTGGTATTAGTCGGCTTTTAAAAATTCTGCTAATATTGCGACGCAAATTGGTGCGTGAAACTCATTGGCTGCAGACGGATGCACTGCGCAATAACTCACCCAAGTCTTTCAATCATTGCACGATTCCTAGACCCGCGCTGGGGGAAGGCTTCAAAGGAGGCTTGGATCGAATACACGGGTACAGAACTACGGCAAATAGCCATGTCCCAGCAAAATAACGCTTTCGATAAGTACAACAAAAAAAACAATAACAAACAACAGCAATGGAAGATGAGTTGCCTACTTATTATGGCAAAATGTTACTCGTCCGTATAAAACATAGTTTTATGATATTCCACCACATGTTCTTTGGCAGAAATTGATGGCCTTGGAACCCTTTCAACCGAAAAAGGTGGATCAGTGCATAAACTGTCACTACAGTGCCTCTGACCCGGAGGTCCTAGGTTCGAGTCCCGACGGCGGCAGGATTTTCGACACTAGCTTTTCAGCTAGGTCGAATTCAGTCGCTATCTGGAGAATTCTAGCGGCCGGCTGCTCTGATCGGTAGTTGTCCGTGTTTTTTCCGATCAACACCAGGCGAATGCCGGAGCAGTACCATAACAAATGGGCCACGGACCGCGCGCGATCATTCCTTCCCCTTCCTTGTCCTAACCTTACCCCTTACTTACAGGCACACTTACATGCACTACACTACCACATATTCCGGGAGACCGGTCGGGAGCTTGGATTTTGTCCCGGCAGAGGCGGTGCCCCGTTGGTGGGAGAGTCCTGGTTGAGGAAACACCGTTAGCAGACGGAAGGTCGGCGCTGGATATCGTCATCCAGCGGAAAAGAACACTGCTACCTGCCGCGATAAAACATGCACTACACTTACGGAACTCATTACCTTAGCAGTTGATGCGCTCGAAATCACTAATCATTGTCTAACAAGTCGAACCCTTTCAACACTTAGAAGTTTGTGACATTTGTTCTGAAACAACCGTAGCAATTCACATAATCGTTTGCGGGTTCAATCCCGATCGAAGCCGTGGATTTTTAAGGGCGAAAAAATCCTTCGTACGCCTTCCTACGGAGGGGAAGTAAAGCCGGCTGTCCCATGTAGTAGATTTACTGCATGTAAAAGATTCTCAAGCCTAAAAGAAGCCACTGAGCAAAATTGAGATCCGCCTGTTTCGTCGCCCAAGATAATACCTCCTTTCTCCGCTAGGTGGTGAAAGGAGCGTAGCGAAATTTGCGTGGTTAGACGGAAGAGCGGGCCTGATGGCCCGAGTCTCGCCACGTAAAATAAGGCATTAACTAACTAACTAATCGTTCCTAGTGCGTTGCACATTACATGACAGCAGGGTCGTCCTCTAAATAACGCTGTGGAGATGCCTAATTATGGCTTGCACCGTAGTAACGTAAATAGTTTGCGTGCCACCATGCACGCAACAACGTGCACGCATGCCTATTGGGGGAAGTTGTGCGCTAAAGAACTTTCGAGTCACGGAAATCGTAGTGGCACAGATATTATTCTCGAACTTTCTTTGAGAGTTTGTGGTCTCGAGAGGACAATATCGAATACCTTGGCCTCTTGACATTTTTCACAGAATTGTGTGTATTGTATTTTGTTTAAACACTCGAATATCAAATAAGATTATCCAAAAGAGAAGTAAAAAGTCTAAAAACAAATTCTATACTACCACTAGTCAAAGTGGTCAGTTGTAGGATATGCATATCGTGCTAAAAGTTCAAATTTTAGCACTAGTGCTAAAAGCGAATCAATGCTCAATTGTTCAGATAAACAGTGAATGCAACAAAGAAAACAAATTACTTTCGTCTTATTGCATCAGCTACTAGTAACCTTAGAGGAACAGTGATTTGTGGCTTGAATGAAAATAAAATGAATGTCAGTAACTGTCTAAAAAATAGTCAATGAAACACGCGATAAAAGTGATTTTATTGTAATGTAAAATATTTTTTACAGCATGCGTCATAAATAAATATTTCATATTTTATAAAAATGACTGGCGTTACGTGGAATGTAAGATTTCATGCATCACAACTCTTTCCTTAAGGAATCTGGAAAATTGCGACACAGGGCAATAGCCACTTTCCCAGGAAGGTTATAACTAAGAAAGATAGCAATGTTTTTTGATAACTATGAAAATCAGTTATGAATCAAATGATGACTTGAGTTAAAGCATATTTAAATAATTGTAGAAAAAATATTGTGATATTATTTTTTGAGACATATGATTGCTTCTGACTCGATCTCAATTGATTTTTACTTTCTCGCTACGGAGTAGAGAGAAAGCTATGTAATGCTGCACGAAAAAACGGTTAATTTTCGGCAGAAAAACATTTATTACTGGTCCTGGTAATGAAAAGGGGAATAAATTCACATGTTAAATTTAGAAAAAAATCTTCTAACACATGAAGTAGCCAGAATCCATGTTTTTTGGGCCCTTAATACCGAAAAATTGAATGACAGCAAATCGTCTGTCCGTTCGTTGATGTAGTGCATATATATATAATGTATATATATATATATATATATATATATATATATATATATATATATATATATATATATATATATATATGTGTGTGTGTGTGTGTGTGTGTGTGTGTGTGTGTGTGTGTGTGTGTGTGTAAGGGGAGAGGATAGGACAAGGAAGAGGAAGGAAAGATCGCGCAAGATAGCGCATAGAAATCGAAGGCAAAGAAGTAGAAGGCACATAAATCAAAGGCGCAAACGTCGAAGGCGAGCAAAGAAAGGCACCACTGAAATGGAAGACTACGAAGGAAAGAAAATAAGAGGTTTTGATCTACAGTTTTCTTGTTGGCACTCACGTCACGTTGCACTGCCTCACACATAAACCCCAAAGGGCCTTGGTCGCGGTGCGAGTGGTAGGGCGGTGCGAGGTAACGCAGGCTGCGTGGGTGGCCTTGGCACGTCCCGCCTTCATGTACACGCTCCCCAGACAGTGCGGGTCCTCCGCGAAAGGCCTTCTTGCCGACTAAGGCAGGGCGCACACTCGGCCACCGGGGACGACCACAATGCGCTGGCCACTAGCCGTTAGTCTCTAGTCGATGGCCACTAGTCGATGGTCACTAGTCGATGGTCACTAGTCGATGGCCACTAGTCGATGGTCACTAGTCGATGGCCACTGGTTGTTGGTCACTAGTCGATGACCACTAGTCGATGACCACTAGTCGATGGCCACTAGTCGATGGTCACTAGTCGATGACCACTAGTCGATGGCCACTAGTCGTTGGTCTTTAGTCGATGGCCACTAGTCGATGGTCAGTAGTCGTTGGTCACTCGTCGCCCCTTGGTCACTAATCATTAGTGGCTGGCTACTAGTCGCTGGCCACTAGTCGCAGACCAATAATCTCTAGTCCCTAGCATCTGGCCTCTAGTCAACCGAATCCGCGTTCGCTTGTGGCCGCCACTCTGCGTAAACCCGGCAACAAGTCGTCGCCCCTACTTACTTTCTCGCATACGTACAGAGTAGTTATGGAGGCAGTTATGTAATGCTGGGCGAAATGGTTTTTGAGATTTCATAGGAAATACACCTTTTGGCGTCCCCTGATATCGAAACAGTAGTTTTTCTAAAATGTCCGTCTATCCGTCAATCTGTCAACAACACTAGCGCCTACACTATTCGTAGGAATTTCTGTATTTTCAAAAACGTTCGAAGGCCATTCTCTGGATGGTTCCGAAATTTTTCTTTAATTTTTTGTACGAATACCACTAAATGCACTGAATAATGACAAATGCCACTTTATTTTTAAAAAAATACACAATGTTTTAAAATATCTCTCGCGTCGTTAATATTTATATTACGGTAATTTCTTATACTTTATTTCATTTGTAAGTATAGTTTCTTTAAATAATTTCTCATGAAATTTCTCAAAAAATCGAAAGTTCTGGATACAAATGAACTTCAAATCCCGAATTTTCGAAAACAAACAACACTTTCTTAAAACGGATCCAAATCTTTCAAAGGAAAACTGTCGAAAGTGTTCAGAGACGTCGGAAGCATTAATTGTAACCAATTAAATATCGTTAAATTTATCTTCAATATTAACTGTAAAAACCTGTATTTACTGGTGTGCGCGCCCTAAACTAAGTCGGACTAATTTTTGAGTTTCATCAAATACTTGAAATGTAACTAAATAAAATGAATAAAACATAAAATAAAAATGTAATTATGTATTTAATGATTAAATTGACTATTTTCCTTGTGAAATTAAAACCAATACTGTTTAACTATACATATAATATGCCCCAATAAGGGCAGTATATCTCAAAAACTTTATCGCTTTTTCTATTCCATATTTCTTACCTCTCCTACCTACTGGCCAATCATCAGCTCCGATTCGTGCACCTTAGGAGGCGGTTTGTATCAACCGCTGTGTGCAATAAATGCGTATGTATAATATAACCTCTTTGGTTTTAACACCGCTTCCGAGGGAATTCAATTTTTCGAGGGAATTACATGACGAGATTCTGGGACGTGTCTGACGACCAAATCAATGAAATCATTCGTAAGCTCCAGAGAACACGGTGAATAGAAAGTATATTTGCCATAAATATTTAGAGACGTTTAAAAAAATCCTTCATATTTTAAAGTCAATCTGCAATTTGTCACGTCTCTGTGAAATTCTCTTTCTTCTAAAGATTGGTTGCGTGTGAGAGCCACAAAAGGTATGTTTACTACTGAAATAATATAGGAGACGATGCTACTACATTGTCTACCCAAAAATCAATGAGCAGCACCATTCGATAATCATAAATAAATTAAGAGACACATTCCTCCCTTCGCGAGTCAGGAATTGATCGATAATTTCCAAAGCACTCGTGATATTATATTATATGTATTCTAGTCTTGCCCTTTGAACGTGACATTGCCAATAATTGTTACTTAAATTCAAGTACTGTTATTTTTTGACGCGTAACAAAGAGATAGGGGAAGAAAAGTAAGTAATTTAGGAAACTAGGTGGAACATGAAATATTTTAATTTATGACATTAGTAAGAAAGAGCTATTACATTTTACAAAATTAAATCGTATATTTTAATGAATAATAATATTCTAAACTTCTTTAAGAATTTCTACATCTTTATTGGCTACATCAAAAAGATAATTAAAACACATTATTATAATGGAACCTAAATAGATGATTCAAATTCAGACAAGAAAATCAGTGATGAACAGATATAAACAATTTTTATGGTGGTCCATATTGAATTACAACATATAATAATTTGGAAGACAAAAACGTGTCTTCAAATATCTGAAAAGCACTTTTTTTACTTAAACGTAATTTGTAATCTCTACCAACAGGAAACAAAAACACGTTTACTTTACATCGTATGTAACAAATAAATAGAAACACACGAAACATTAGTGATGCAAATTTTACTCCAAAATTGATAAACCGATACATCACTAAGAAGTTTTCGATCTCAATGAAAAAATTGACATAAACATCGATGTTTAAAATATTGATTTTTTAAATATGATAAAACAGACGATATTTTGTCACCCTATTTCTATTTTAATTATAGTACTTAAATAAGTAACTTTTTAATTGTTTGATCGCGAATAAATGACATGTTAACTAGTTGTGCTACAGAATGGCACTGACTTTCTCGTAGTAAAGTTTTCTAATTTCCGTGGTGAGGGCTAGCTCTACGGTCTTCCACTATCCTCCTACCAGCTGCCATTTATCACCGACTTTAATATAAATTTAAATTTTCTCCCTTTTTTCGGTTTCCTAATGGTAGATTCAAAATATTATTTTTAGAATATTATAGAAAAGTAAAATCTTTTTCTTTATGGAAATTTTCATTTATAAATTTGTAACTGTTTTTAAAAATATGGCGTGTAAGCGATACTGTAAATGCGAAATTTGGAGCTCTTTTTCATAGGAATCTTTCGATTTTTCGAAGAACTTCATTTCAAAAGTCATTTGAAGCACTGCTACTTAGAAATGTAATATTGTATACAAATCGCAGGAAATGTGCATATTAACGGCGTGAGAGTTATTTCAAAAAATTACATTTGTTAATTTAAAAAACAAAAAACAAATACAGAATCATTTTAATAATTTTTAATCAGACATTTATGCCATTTTAAACAGTGAAATTAACATTAACCATGCGAAAAGTTTGAAGAAAAAATTTGAGCCGTTTTGGAGAAAATAGTGTTTTGCCGTCAATCAATTTTTCGGTATCAAGAACCCACAAAACATAGTTTCTGGCTACACCACGAGTTAGAGGATTTGTTTTCCAAAATGTAGCAACTGGATTTCTCCACTTTTTCAGTATTAGGGCATGGCAATGAGAGTTTTTCTGCCGAAAATTCGCCATTTTTTCGCGCAGCATTACATAACTCTCTCTTTAATGGGGTAGCGGCAACGAGAAAGTAAAATATAACCTAAATTTAGGGAGAGAAACCTGGCAAAACTGCCGTAAAACCAGGATGTGTCCTAACGGAAACGATTGGTGGTAGTGGTGGTGGTGGTGGTGGTGGTGGTGGTGGTGGTGGTAGTGATGGTGGTAGTGGTGGTGGTAGTGGTGGTGGTGGTAGTGGTGGTGGTAGTGGTAGTAGTGGTAGTGGTGGTAATGGTGATGGTGGTAATAGTGGTAGTGGTGGTGGTGGTAGTGGTAGTAGTGGTAGTAGTGGTAGTGGTAGTAGTGGTGGTAGTGGTGGTAGTGATGGTGGTAGTGGTAGTAGTGGTAGTGGTGGTGGTGGTGGTGGTGGTAGTGGTAGTGGTGGTAGTGGTGGTGGTGATGGTAGTGGTGGTGGTGATGGTAATGGTGATGGTGGTGGTGGTGGTAGTGGTAGTGGTAGTGGTAGTGGTAGTGGTAGTGGTAGTGGTAGTGGTAGTGGTAGTGGTAGTGGAGGTGGTGGTGGTGGTGATGGTGGTGGTAGTGTTGGTGGTGGGGCAGTTGAGTTTCGTCGCGGGGTCCGGCGCCGCTGACCGTCTTGGCATCGTGGAGCTCGACCGCTTTGGGTCCACGTGGGAGGTGTATCGACCTGAGCGCGCTCCGCCCCCAGGGCCACCACCACCGCCGCCGCCGCCGCCGCCGCCACCGCGACGGAGAGCCGCATGCCCGCCAGTCTGCAGCCGGTCTGGGCGGCCAGCACACCACACCACACCACCCAGCGGCACCAACCCCGTCACGCACCGCGTGCAGGCTGCCAACACGCCCCGTGCACCACTTCCACTCCTGCACTACTCGGTGAGTACGCGGTCCTCAGATCTCAGAACTAACATTGTCTTGTATTATACGCATGTATATATGTATTTGACGTGACGGGTAGGGATGCTACATCGAAAACAAAATATCGATGTTTCGAAGTATCGGTGTTCAAATTTTAAAAAATAGTGTTCCAAATACTACTCTGAGTGAGTGTGCACTCCCCTTATCTCAAAACTATCCTTAGCTTGTATTGTACGCATATATGTATGTATTTGGCCCTTAGGGTAGGGATAATTTTAAAAATCAAAGTACCAAATATTATTCTGAGCGTGAGTAAGCTGTCCTTATATCCCCAAATTACCTTTAGACTGTATTGTGCATGTATGTCTTTGACGTCTAGGGTAGTGGTGCTACATCGAAAACAAAATATCGATGTTTCGAAATATCGGTGTTCAAATTTTAAAAATCAAGTTTTCAAATACATCGATTCAAAACTGCTGATGTTTTTAAACATAGATGTTTGTAAAACTATTTTAGTAACCTCTAATGACAATATTCACAGGAAGACGGTTCATGCTACGGTGGTCGTATTTATTAATTTATAATTGAGATTTAGCGGACAAAACGAAGTCAAAAAGTTGCAGAACAATTTACAAATGTTTATTATCTTTTTGGATACTACAAAAATAATACACTACGTTTATCAACAAAAATCGACTAACTTGTTTTTCTCCCTTGTTCACTTTGGTCTGAAGAATGTTCAAATTATTAATTTCTGAAAATTATTGTATTTTTTTATATCAATATTTTTTATTTAAAAATAAAATATCAACCAAGTAAAACATGGAGCTCAAAACTTCGACGCTAAAAACAGTATCAATAAAACGATGACAAATGCACTAATGTTTGAACAAAAAATAGATGTTTTGAAACATCGACTTCGAGATTGCATACCTAATTTAGGTAGGAGTTTCCCGACTTTGGCAATTGCCTGATGTTCCTAGGCCTGGCTCTTGCTTTTATCCTTGCCTGGGGTTAGGGAGACATGTGACGATCTTCTCCTATATTATTTCAGTAGTATACATACCTTTTACGGCTGTCTGAGACAACCAATCTTTATAAATGAGATCTCTAAAGAAAGAGAAGTTAACGGAGACGTGGAGAATTGCACTTTGACTTACAAATATGAAGGATTTGTTTAAAAACATTAGAAAAATATTTAGTTATAAACATTCGTATCAAATGCAACCCGCACAACTGCAAGATTTTTGAATTTATATCGTTAAATAACTCCTAAACGAAGCGTTTAAGGGGTTTAAAAACTAAAATTTTAAAGCCAGATACCTCAAAGAAACATTTTTCTTACCACAATCTATAGGACGAGATCTTCTTAAACTATCTATTTCATTTTTTTCTGGTTTAACGCATCTCTATTCTATTCTACATGTTCAAAGCCTGTACAAACTGCAACTGTATGTAAATTAAACTAATTACTTGATTTTCTAGACGATTGAATTGCACGGGTGTACCTCTATGCTAGAAAATAACGTTAAATAAGAATAGTTTGTATTGACAAGGGTGTATTGCATTGTTATGAACTACAAGGAGATATATAGAACTAGTGACAGGCGATAAGAGAGTCTTGAAGCAAAAGATATATTACAGGCTTAATATGTAAACGGAAAAATTCGGAAGAGGGTGGGGTTTAACATGCGAGAGCTCTTGCAAGGGTACGCTAGTCATGTGTTCCCTTTATCATAACTAGCAAACACGGCCTGATTAGCTTTTCTTTCGTAAGCTTGTTTTGTCGATGTGGTTATTTAATTCGTTACGTTAGAAATCAAAATAGCTGTGATACAAAACAGAGATTTCCTCGTGTGGTTAGTAACCGTCGTAAGTTTTAAATTCGGGGAAAAAACACTTTTTACAAAACTGATTACGTGCAGCAGTAAAAATGCCACTGATCAAAACCACTTGCAATGGTTTTCCAAAACGTAGCATGCACACTGATCGAAAACAACAAATAAATTTTCCCTCTGTATAACACTACAATAAATAAAATATTTTAATAAAATCGCTCTTTGCGAAAACTGCAACAACGTAGTATAGTAGTTTATTCTTCTAATGTCTGTTTCTTGTAATGTTTTGATATTACGATCATATTATATTACGATTTGATATTCTATCAATATTTTATTTTATTTTTCAAAATTTAGTTATTTTTTCTTGGTATGAAATATCATACAATGGCCAAATGGGAAAATAATGACTCGAAGTATGTTTGGACCGAGTGGATTTTCATTTACATTTCTTATGTGTGTAATATGTGTAACATTATGACATTTTTAGAAAAATACGTAGAAAACAGGAAATTAATCAATCCAAAATTTGCTCCGAAGGTGATAGTTTGCAAAGCATCATTTTTAACACGCGCCAGCATTGCACTTCATATACTGGGGACTTGTGCAAATCTTATACTCAGCACAATTTTTCTGTGTACATGTGTCTATAAAGTGTCCTACGTTGTCATAACGAATTTCCTCCTTTATCTGCTTACCATTGTAGAAATCACGACCGTTAATAAGTAGTAGGATATGGATCACGGGATCGGTCAACTAATGAAACACATTAGTTTGCCAGCGTTTCGGAATATTTAATTCCTTCAGCAGGGCTACAGAAAACACAATCACATGGAATAAAGACAACTTGTCTGAACAACAATATTGGAAATCACACCAAATATGCATGAATCAACATACACGAAGAAAAATAAATAATTTATATATATATATATATATATATATATATATATATATATATATATATATATATTATTCATTTTTTCAATGTGTTTTGAGAAACTGAAATCAGAAAGGTTTTTTTTCTGTCAAGGGTGTTTGTACAACTAACAATGAATAGCGTTGGAAATATGAAACGCAAGAAATCAATGATTTCAATGAAAAAGCCACAGATAAAAAATTGCTGAAAAGAAACAATGGAATGGAATTATTCGGCATGCTATCAGACTTCATAAGATGATTTTTGTTTAATTGTCATTATTAATGTTAATGTGTGTAAATGCATGCATGTAATGTCCGTGTGTGTGAGAGAGAAAGAGAGAGAGAGAGAGAGAGAGGGAGAGAGGGAGAAAGAAGAAAAACACACCCTAAGGGCATGACCACGAGCCGCCACTGTAAGAAACATAACTCGGACCCCATCTGTTGTCTGAATGTCCCCTGCCTGTCATCTACCTGACCCCCGCACGACCCAATACGTTCCAAACTTGTTCCCGCATGTCCCCAACCACATATTCTATCATCTGTCCCCACTTGTCCCCCACGATTCCGCAACATTTTCACCTGCTTGTCCCCCAAAACTTGTGTTCCCTTAAAACTTGACCTATCCCCTTAAAACACATGTCCCGTTGGGACTCGAAAAACTAATTTTAAGGGCCGAATTTTAAAGCCCTAAGATCAATTCTGTTGGTTAGTTGGTTGTTGATAGATTACTTACACACCCACTTACACTAACATTCACTATACTACCATATATTCTGGGAGACCGGTCGGGAGGTCAGTCCCGGCTGGGGTGGTGCCTCGCTGGAGGGAGGTAACTGGTTGGGGAAAACCCCGTTAGCCGACGGTAGGTCGGCGCCGGATCTCGCCATCCAGCACTGAAAGACCACCGCCAACTCCCGAGCAAAAACACGTATTACACATGGGACTAATGACCATAGCAGTTGACGCGCTCGGAATTACTAACAATCAACCAATCAATCACTTCAGTGCCTCTGACCGAGAGGTCCTACGTTCGGGTCCCGACAGTGGCAAGATTTTCGACACTAGCTTGTGTGCTAGGTCGAATTCAGTAGTTGTCTGAAGGAGAAGTAAAGCCGACTGTCCCATGTTATAGATTTACAGTATGAAAAATGTCCTCAAGCCTAAAAGAAGCCTCCGCGCTAAATTCAATACCTCCTTTTTCTGCTAGATGTTGAAAGAAGCGTAGTGAAATTTGCGTGGACAAATGAAAGAGCGAACCTGACGGCCCAAGTCTCAACACGTAAAATAAGGCACTAACTAACTACCACTGAGCGGAATATAACGTGGATTGCACACGTTATATGTACCGATTCCTTAAAGCACTAATTTACGGATTGTTAGGGCATTTTTATTACAAAATTAGTATTCTTGAGCGAACGTGTTTTTAAAGCGAGTTACCTTAAACAAAAGGCTATTAGCAGGTACTTTTGTGAAGTATGATTGGTTCATTCATTCATATTTACAGGCACGTCCACTGCTATGGTCATTAGTTTCTTTAGTATTGCGAATGTTTTGATACTAGGTGAAGGTATACCTCTCCCATAGGTTGGAGAGATCCGGAGCGGACCTACAAGACGGATTGCGGGCGGTCCTTCTCCACCTAACTGCCCAAGCGGGGCACCGCCCCAGCCGGAACAAGCTCTAAGCTCCAGAACGGTCTCCCGGAATGTGTGGTAGTGTAGTGCATGATATGTAAGTGTGTGTGTGCGTGTGTGTGTGTAAGGGGAGTTTATAGGACAAGGAAGAGGAAGGAAAGATCGCGCGCGGTCCGTGGCCCGTTTATTAGGGTACTGCTCCGGTATTCGCCTGGTGTGGATCGGAGAAACCACGAAAAACTACCGATCAGAGCAGCCGGCCGCTAGAATTCTCCCCCATACAGCGGCGGAATTTCACCCATCTACCAAGCAAGTATCGAATACTCGCCGTCGGGGCTCGAACCTTATGACCAACCAAACAGAGGTACCGTAGGGACATCAGTTGATACTCCGAGTCACCTAAACCGGTCCTACTTTTGAAGTTTCCTTTGATTTGAGACTATTTTTGTTTTCTATAAAATGCAGTAAATGCAGTTTTCTCATAGTTTCTTGCAAATCCCTGACATTTGTGAAACGTTTCATCACACCTCCATTAAAGAAGAGGGAAAGAAAAGGGTTAAAATAAAAGTTACGGTACATGAAAAGATATTTCAGAAACAATAATTATTCTCTGTTGCATTGTACCAACTTTAAGACACGGAATTCCTTTACATCCGGTCTCCTGTGATCACTTTGAACACGTTGAGAGCTTTCGCTTTGGGAATGATAGATCGGTCTATATCGTGAGTCTCGTCACAAATGTCGTGTTTGATGTGTCTTTTTTCGCAACCTTTGAAGCTGTTTCCGAAAGAAAAATTAAAAATGTATACGCTTCATATAAAAACGCCCTCATGCAATAACAATAATTTGCATGTTCGTAAATTAAATGGCGTATTAAAGAAAACTTTGTACTAGAATCATTGCTGCCACCATTTCTTTTATTGAAGTTAAATAATCACTTTATGTTGCTTATCACTATTTTAACCAGTTTGAAATCGAACGGCAGTCAGAATCATAAATTTGGCTGTAGTTATTTGGGATTTGATACTGCTAATAGAATACAGGAAACATTAATTGCGCCTCGCCAAAATCGGTAATTCTGATTTACTAAACACAAAGAATTCAGAGGGACATTTTACAGAATGTCAGATATGACGATATTTCAAACATCACTTTCTCTGCAGCATATCAGTATCAAATCTATTTGTCAACATATAGAATTATTTGAGACTGCATGTTTTTTATTGTATAGAAACCTTGTTTTAATGTAGAATTTTAATATTAAGCGATAAAAAGTGTTGATTTAGATACAGTTTCAAAAAACTAGTAAACTAAGTAATAAACGTATTTTAAACATTTTTTAATTGTTCATAAAGCATAACTTATGTATGAATGTACGAATTTAATATGTGTATGTATGTAACAGAGATAAATTTACAATTAGGTGTACGATGATGTTGTCTGGATGAAAGTCGTAATTTTCAAATAATAATAATAATAATAATAATAATAATAATAATAATAATAATAATAATAATATATCCAACTATTGAATTCAACCAAACTCAGTAATCATTTAACTCATCTGTATTGTTGTAAAATACTCCATTATACTGTTCATTAAATAGAAGTTATTTTTGTCATTAATTATAATTTTTATTAATACAAAATGAAAATTAATATGTTTTTAACGATTTTAGCTGATTAACTGTTAAATTATGGCTTAGATTTTTATTAGATTTGATTTCCGACATCTCCCGAGGAAAATCTCGCACTACCATACGAGATACGAGATACGAGAAAATCACGCACTACCATACTACCTACTATCATACGAGAGCGAATGACTTTAGCAATTGGCGCGCCTGGAATCACTAATTTATCAATCAAAATATTCAAAATGCAATTTGCAAACTACAGTCCATTTGAAATCAGTAAATTAAATATATACGGTTAATGAAGAAATCAGGAATGAACTAGGGGTGCAATCAATAACCGAAAAACCGATCCACCATACAGAAAAATGGAGAGAGCATGTTCTTGGTATGCCATCGGAATGGATTCCAAAATAACATTAATGGAATACAAGCCATATCGCAAAAGAAGTGTGGGAAGACCGAGGAAGATGTGTTGCAATGGGAACAGACCTGGCAAGACAGGCGAAGAAAAAGAAGACAAAGAAGAAGAAGAAGAAAAGAAGTCAAAGAAGAATACAAACAAGAAGAAAAAGAATACAAACAAGAAGAAAAGAAGTCAAAGAATACAAACAAGAAGAAAAGAAGTCAAAGAATACAAACAAGAAGAAAAGAAGTCAAAGAAGAAGAACAAGAAGAAGAAGAAGGATATGATGAAGAAGATGAAGACGACGAAGACGACGAAGACGACGAAGACGACGAAGACGACGAAGACGACGAAGACGACGAAGACGACGAAGACGACGAAGACGACGAAGAAGACGACGAAGAAGACGAAGACGAAGAAGACGAAGACGAAGAAGACGAAGACGAAGAAGACGAAGACGAAGAAGACGAAGACGAAGAAGACGAAGACGAAGAAGACGAAGACGAAGAAGACGAAGACGAAGAAGACGAAGACGAAGAAGACGAAGAAGAAGAAGAAAATGAAGATGAAGAAGAAGACGAAGAAGAAGACGAAGAAGAAGACGAAGAAGAAGACGAAGAAGAAGACGAAGAAGAAGACGAAGAAGAAGACGAAGAAGAAGACGAAGAAGAAGACGAAGAAGACGAAGAAGACGAAGAAGAAGAAGACGAAGAAGAAGAAGACGAAGAAGAAGACGAAGAAGAAGGAGACGAAGAAGAAGAAGACGAAGAAGAAGACGAAGAAGAAGACGAAGAAGAAGACGAAGAAGAA
>BLKR01007148.1:0-43096 GCA_011170035.1 Teleogryllus occipitalis | reverse complement strand
GTCCGTCTCCTGGCCCTAAGCTTCCTGCTCACCAACTTTCAGTCAAATCGGTACAGCTGTTCTTGAGTTATAAATAGTGTAACTAACACGACTTTCTTTTATATATATATATAGATAAAGGCGAACTAAGGGGGCTATTATTATCGCCTTCTGTTATCAGTGCGGCGTTACAACAATGGGTTACAACAGGCAACAATGACCGCTAACATGCGAAATCACGCGAAAACGTGCGTTCTCATACAGGAACGCTGTCGAACGGGATAAACAGTATCCTATGTCCGTCTCCTGGCCATAAGCTTCCTGCTCACCAACTTTCAGTCAAATCGGTACAGCCGTTCTTGAGTTATAAATAGTGTAACTAACACGACTTTCTTTTATATATATAGATAACGGCGAACGAAAAGCGGCTATTATTATCGCCTTCTGTTATCAGTGCGGCGTTACAACAATGGGTTACAACAGGCAACAATGACCGCTAACATGCGAAATCACGCGAAAACGTGCGTTGTCACACAGGAACGCTGTCGAACGGGATAAACAGTATCCTATGTCCGTCTCCTGGCTCTAAGCTTCCTGCTCACCAATTTTCAGCCAAATCGGTACAGCTGTTCTTGAGTTATAAATAGTGTAACTAACACGACTTTCTTTTATATATATAGATGCAAAATGTACGAGGAATTTGGAGGAAATTCTGAAAAATTTAAACCTCAAATGAAACTCCATTCTAATATCAAAAGAAAATATTTTTCCTAATAAAACGTAGAACAAAGAAAATGTTGTGTGCATTGAAGCTCACATAATATGCATTGTACACCTTTTTTATTCCGTAGGGATCATTCTTCTTTCCTCCCATTTCGCATGGAATTACTCACATACTGTGAAGAATAGTGAAATTAAGTTCTTGGGCGTGATTTACATTGTTCGAGGAAGATTGGTTTAAAGCTGTTAGTTTAATCTAGCTTATTTTATGAACGAAAACGGAATTTTAAAAGAAGATCAATGTTTTGACTGAAAATGTTTATTGGATGAATACGAGTTTTTCAAAGACATTCATATGTGAAATTTATTTGCGAGAATGCATCGTATACTATTCCATCAAACTTTTTAAAATCATATATTTGAGATAAAAAAAAACGTTTGCACGCTATACACATTTTTCATGACGTCTTGTACATTTTGCAAATGTTATGTCAGAAAAGAGAGAAAAGTTACTACAATATATTTTTGACCGTGTGTTTTATTCCTTTATTACCGTGTGTAATTAGAAATTAATTCAACATCCAACAATCATTTTTTCCACCGAGGATAGTGAACTTTGTTCATGGAAGTGAATTGTATTCATATCTGATCTATAAAGTTTGTAAAAGAATGAAAATTGCAAGAAATAATTTGAATTTAAAATAAAGACGTTTAACAATATTTATTTTCATCAGATTTTTTTCATCATATATGCCAACTAAGTTGGTAAATATAGTTCATTATTTTCCGTTCCGGCAAGGTGGTTTCAGAGCCATACACAGTCAATATATCTCTGCCGTCATGATTAAAGCTGTTGGAACGACGGAGGTTCATGTGATGCTCTCTTGTGTTCACACCGTTTCGACTCGCCGTGCCCGGGGCTCGAAGCCGCGCCCGCGCCCTCGCCGCCTCTGAGTGCGGAGGCGTCGCCTCTGTTGACTCGCAGCCAAGCGCTGGAGGCGGTCCGCCCCCCCCCCCCGCCCCCCACCACAAAATAAACCACTCCGCCCCAGCCTCTCTCCGCCCGCTCCGCCTCCACCTCGTTCACGAAGCTTCCCGCCCCACCACCTGCCGTCCTACGTGGCTACAACCGGGGAACTATTTATCGGACGTTCTCCTTTCTCCCGTTCGCCCGTCTTACCGATGTCATGTTCAAATTATTATTTATTTATTTACTTACTTACTTATTTATTTTTCTGTCTATAATTCTTCAATATATTACAATGTTTTTGGTCTTTTATTTTGAAGACATAACACTTTTCTGTGTAACTGCTCTATTTCAATATATATATATATATATATATATATATATATATATATATATATATATATATATATATACAGCATAGAATGTAATATATATTGATATAAAGCAGTTACATTGAAAAATGTTCTGTCGTTAAAATAAAAGACCGAAAATATTCTAAAATATCGGTCTTATTCACCTGATTCCTCCTCACTACTTACTCTGACATTCACCCATTGCTTGATTGATGCTTCGGGGCACGTTAACTGCTATGGTACTTAGGTCGGTTAAAGTAGTCAAAGTCTTATTTTTGTTTCTCCCCAATGGATGGTAAGATACGGCGCTGAAATACACGTCGGCTTGTACATGACGGTAGTACATGACAGTGTGTGTGTGTGTGTGTGTGTGTGTGTGTGAGTGTGTGTGTGTGTGTGTGTGTGTGTGTGAGGAGAGAGGATCGAATGAAGGAGATGAACGAAATATTGCGCGCTGTCCGTGATACGCTTGTTAGAATACTGCTCCGGCATTCGCCGGTAATTTATTGAAAAAACTACGTAAACCTGTCAGAGAATCTGGTTGCTAGAATTGTCCTCCAGATAGCGGCTGAATTCCTCCTAGCTGTGTAGCTAGTGTCAAATATCTGCCATCGTTAGGACTCGAACCCTAGAATTTTACATCAGAGTCGCTGCAGGGTCAGCGACAATGATGGCTCTGAGCTAACTCAGCTTCTGACCTGCCGCCCAATAATGCTCGTGCTCACTTATATCTCACTTACCCCACTTCCTTAGTCTCTTGAGGTCGGGAGCTTAGAGCTTGTACCGGCTGGGGTGGTGCCCCGCTGGTGGGAGAGTCATGGTTAGTGGAAAACCCCACTAGCCGACGGTAGGTCGGCGCCGGATCTCGCCATCTAGCGGAGGATGATCACCGCCATCTCCCGAGAACAAACATGCACTACACTAACGGGACTAATGACCAAAGCAGTTGACGCGCCCGGAGTCACTAACAAGCTACTAACCAACTTAGTCTCTTGCCGCTTACGAATTATTTCTATCGCTCGCCCAACCGTGAGGACTCAAATGGATATCCGCCCCTCGATTCCTCCGGCCACTCATCTCTCGGAAAACTCTTTCTTTCTTTTCCACCACCGTCCTCTTAACATTTTTCTTCAGAAATTTATTTCCTTTATCGTTAATGCTATCGCTTTTCCTTATACACGTTTGTATTTCCAATTAGTACCTTTTTAACTAGGTACTTTTAGACTAGGTAGTCGCCTGTCGGCTAGGTCGAAATCTACCGCTGTCTGGAGGAGAATTCTAGCGGCCGGTTGCTCTGATCGGTAATTTTCTCCGATCATCGCCAGGAGAATGCCGGAGCAGTACCGTAAAAAACGGGCCACGTATCTCGATCTGTCCTTCTAATTCCTTGTCCTATCCTCTCCCCTTACACACACTAACATGCACTACACTACCACATATTCCGGGAGACCAGTCGGGAGTTTAGAGCTTGTCCCGTCTGGGGCGGTGCCCCGCTGGTGGGAGAGTCCTGGTTAGGGGGAAACCCCGCTAGCCGGATCAGTGCCAGCCTGTGGGAGCTCACCACCACCTCCCGAAGATAAAGCATGAATACACTTACGGGACTATTGCCCTTATCAGTTGAAGCACCCGGAATCACTGGCAATAAATAAATTAATCAACGGTGGCAACTACTGCTGAGCCAACTCCACTCCAAAAGGCCACCTCCGTCTCCGCAATTGCCGTCTCCACCAGGCAGACCTCTCCCACCTGCCACTTCCCTCCAAATCGCGGCGCCTCATCCTCGAAGTGTTTACCAACAACGCTACATCTCTCGAGGTTATTGTTGAATGTGTGCCAAGCATTATCTGGCTAACAACTTCACCACGCGTACTTTACAGTAACACAAACACGACCCGTCTCTCCGTACATCCTGCAGTGTCAGCGAGGTTGGCATCACGGAGGCCGCAATTTCTGATTACTGAGGTCTCAATAACGAAGTTGCCCCCTGGCCGTCCTCTCCCCCACGCCGACATCAAAGGTCGCCTCCCTGGGGGGGTGGGCGAACACCCACTCGCCCGTTGTGGAGAGTAATGTAATATCCGGCTAATGTGGTTTCGCGAGCTACGTAATCGTTTGTTGGCGGTCGCGTTATTGACGGTTGCTGGTGGGGACCGGTTTCCCTGTTTTTGTGCACCGTCTAATCGTATTGAGAGCGTCAACGGGCGTTGGCCCAGCGAGTTGGCGGCGTTGGTTGGAGATCCCAGCAGAAGATTTCGAATCGAAACGAAAGACAGAATTAACGTAACAGAAGACAGAATTGACGATAGCCATTAGGTATTATATTCATTACTTAAGCTGTCGAAGTTCGGTGATTATTTGGGTTAGATTTTTACTAAGTTTGCACTTTCTTTCTCGTTGTTCAGGAACCCTTCTGCTTTGACGTTAATATATTGGCGGTGGCATATAACATGTTGGCGGTGTTGTTTGGAGATCCAACGGGCTTCGCAGAAGATTTTAGAAGATTTTGGATCGAAAAGAAGCTTTGAAGCGTGTCGTGAAAACAGTTTCCACAGTCGGTAGGAATGAGAGTAACAGAAAACAGAATTAACGATAGACATTAGGTATTATATTCATTACTTATGCTGTCTAATTTTGGTAATTATTAGGGTTAGAGTTTCAATAATTTTGCGTCTTCTTTCTGGTTGTTCAGAAACACTTCTGCTTTGACATTAATATATTTAACAAAGTTTTGAATTGGATTTGTTAGGGCACATTTTGTCATTTTGAAATTTGAAATTTATTTTGGTTTTTAGGTCATCGTTTGGTCTTGTTTTACTTCTTGGTGTTTATTTTATTTTATTTACTTCCATTTTCTGTCTACTTACTTGCTCAGTCCTAAATAGGAATGCTTCGCAGTCTCGCACTAACCGTTATTGAGTAACAGCGACGAGTACCAACAGCGTACCTCAACGGTGTAAGAAGTCTGGAAGTGGGGGGGGTGTAAGTTTTAAAAGCAAATCAATCGTTGGTAAGTTCCGGTTTTGACAGTCGTGTTCACTAAAAGATCTGAAGTTTATGTAGTCGGTCATGGAAAAGGTTAGAGTATCGTGTTAGGAATAATTAGTCTAATGCCAGTTTGTTTCAATGGTTACAAACCATGAACAGGTAACTAGGAGATAATAATTCGGTTTCGTCTTGATAAAACAGTTGTCGAAAAGAATTCTGTAAAAAATATTCCTTTCCCAGTCCACTCATGTTTCTAACTAGTTCGATGTTAGAAAAAATTATGTTGTAGATAATTTTGCAACATTTTTAGGCATAAATGCAGTATTTTTAGAGCATTTAAGTCGATTTTAGGTCATCAAAATCCTAGCGAGTATGGATGGGCCGCGTAGAAAAGATTTAAGGGCTGGGTTTGTCTCTCTTGACGTAGTTCACTCCCGGCCCTCTCAGTGTGTATCAGGGAGTGGTTTCTTTGATCTTGCTACGTCAACTGATGACACGCTGATCATAAAGCTAACTGAGGACTAGTCTACGTGTGTGACGTGGTCATGGTCAAATAGCATCAACTGCCACCGACACCGAACGCGTGGTCATCACGATGGAGAAAAAGTTGCAAAGGGGTATCCGATGATTAGATAGTACTTTTCTTTAATATTACAATCACAATTCATGTTTTAAAAATGAATAATATTTCACACTACATAAAGAAAGGTTTTCTGTAGCTTCTTGCCATTAACTAAGCGGACGCCATGTTTTCACTAGTGAATTGAAGCGTACGTTTACATGGTAACTGTTAATCAGTAGTAGTGGAAACCAGGTGGACCACGATGATGTCAGGGAACGATATAGAAGAACATTGCCGTATTCAGTTTTAATGAAATTCAGATACATATCTACCACGTCTCATTTCAGAATTAACAATATAAAATTTTCTAGACTTGCGTCTATTAATTATTTCAATATTCAGTTATACAATTATTAATTGTTTGAAAATTCAGTTGTTCACAATATTTATTAAAATAACTTGTAGTAATAAATTATGTAATCAGTAATATACGATATACATTTGTGAACAATATGCAAGCTTCTCAAACTCTTGTAAACCTTACAAAATATAATTTCTCTATTTGACATGTACGTAAAATTGTCCCAAAAAATTCTAAATTGATTAGAATCTTCGTCGTATGAGTATGATAATGAAAGTAGACACATTAACTTTCCTAAATAACTGAATCTGAAGAGACCTATTTCATTCCCGAGGCATTCTACTATGTTGATCTTTAATTCAGATTGATGTTCTCCTTTGACGCAATAAGAACGACGAATTAAGAAACAGATAGTCATAAATCTTTTAATGTACACAAATTAAATGTTTTATTCTCCACCGCCCAAGTAAGTTCGTAAAAGCTCGTAGTTTTACTTCATGCGGAAGGCTAGATTCGAATTCTTGGGAGTGAATCAATTTTAAAGAGCATTACGTGCATTAAATCATTCCATCGAAATTACAGACGTGAACCATGCGACCGCCGTAGGCATTCCCTTTTTTCCAGCCTCCGAACCAGTTCGGAAGCGGTTAAGTACCAAATCCGATTACTTCAAACTAGAAATCGCTGCGCCACTGAGTGATATTTACATAATGCAGAACCAGTTAGGAAACTTGGTAATTGAAAACTTTTAATGTAGACCTGTGAAGCAGGCACAGATCTCAACGATGGAAATTCCGAACTAATGTGGCTCCAAAAGCACACATTTCTTCGCATTATTTCTAACGGTTTCACCACATTGTACAATTAAATGAATCTACAAAAATGTTTCCAAAAAGAAAAAAAATTGTTTCTACACGCTGAGATTCGAACAGAGGTCATATTACTCAAGAGGCTAGTCATGTTACTGTTACACCACGCAGTCACACAGCAAAAATGTCTTTTCCCGACACTTAAAATTTTATTGGCCCTTCCCATCATTTCTAATTTATCCAATTTTTGAAAATCCAGAGAGTTCAATGAAAATTAGACCTGCGCCATTTTTGAACCATTACTCTGAGAAGAAAAATTTAAACAAAAAATTCGGAACAGATTTTCAAAATTGGATCAACTTCAAGCAGAAATTATACAAAAACTACTGGTTTTCTCGAAAATTAGCAGATGATTTTTTTTAAAGACCTAATTTTTTAAAAGAAATTTCATTGAAGACAAAAATCTCTATTTGTAATATTGTACCAGAGCAAAATAATTTCTTTTCAGTTTTCAAAATTTCAGAAAATAGGATCCCCACCAAATTTTGTAATGTTCATTGCTACGTACAACGCAAAAATACAAAATGAACTCTTTTTCTGGAAAAATAATCGTTAAAAAAACTATATTACGCGCGAAAGTACTCGAAAATGACTCATATTCTCGAAAACCTGTACATGACCTTACTTCCAAATCGCTTTGACAAATAGATTTTATATGTATCTTTAATATAATAGTTGCAAGAAGAAAAAATGTGTATCTTTAATATAATAGTTGCAAGAAGAAAAAAATGTGTATCTTTAATATAAAAGTTGCAAGAACATGCTGAAAAACGAAACTTTTGCAATATTCGAAAAATGAGAAAATTTTCGATCAATCAAATTTCAACGAAAATGAGAGCCTAGCACCATTCTTTCCAGCGCCCATTACACTATCACAGGGCAAAGTTTGATAAAAAATTTCGAGCCATTTTAAATAAAACTTTGAAAATGTTCTGAAATGTTCGCTTAAACCAAATTACACCCCCCCAAATCAAGAGATTGCAATCTCGCAGAGCCTAGAGGTGAGATCGATGGGAGAATATCAGTTTTGGAGAAAATCGTCTGATTATTGCTTATGTTGACCACTGACGGACGACAGGAAAGACAGTCTTTTTTCCATCAATCGACTTTTCTGTACCAAGGACCCTGAAAACGAGTATTCTGGATAAACGAGGAGATTTAGGAAGTAGTTTACTTCTCACAGGAAGAAAATTTATGCACTTTTGGGTAACCAGGACCCGACAATGAGTTTTTCTGTCGAAAGAACAGAAGAACAGACACACGAACGGACAGATGAACGGACAGGGGAGTGAACAGATGAACGGAGAAACAAACTGACAAACGCAGAGAAGAACAAAAAGGCGAAAGGAGAGACGATCGGACAGACGAACGGACAGGCGAACGGACAGGCGAACGGACAGGCGAACGGACAGGCGAACGGACAGGCGAACGGACAGGCGAACGGACAGGCGAACGGACAGGCGAACGGACAGGCGAACGGACAGGCGAACGCACAGGCGAACGCACAGGCGAACGCACAGGCGAACGCACAGGCGAACGGACAGACGAACGGACGACAAAAGGACACACTAACTGAAGGCGACCCTACAGGCGAACGGACAGAAGAAGGCAAATGAACAGTCAGGCAATCAGACCGACGAACGGACAGGTAAACAGGTGAACGGGCTGACGGACAGCTGATCTGCCGCCAATCCAATTTTCGTATGAGATCCCCACAAAACGTGGATTGCGGTTATACTACGTGTGAGAGGAAGTAATTTTCTTAATATACAAACAAGATTTATACCCTAGATTTAAACAAGATTTGTTCCCAGTCCGGCAATAAGAGCGTTTCTCTCTAATAATCATCGATATCCAGCTCACGATTATCATATTTTCTCTTTGGAAGTACGTCGCGGAAGTAAAAATATGGCCCTGAAATCGTCACTGTTACGTCAACCTACGCAATAGGGATTTATACTTTTCACATGGTTAATGTACGTTCAGCGCACATTTTTTTAATGTCAGATCTTAGTAACAATTTATGACATTTGTTGGATTAAAATTGAAGATTGTCGGGAAAAGTTACAAGTTATGAAAGTCTGCAGAAATGTCAAGTACTCAGATGTGAATCGTCTCAGGGAAAATATGTCCTCTTTCTGAAAACAATAATGCTTCATTGATTTGCATTTTCGAGATAGTTTTGTTCGTACCCTTTAGAAAGTATTATTTATAAATATTTCATCATTATGTGTTTGATATGAGTCATTATGTATTTCCTCACTCTGAGATTTCTCATTCACAATGTAGATTTTATTCGATAAATTTTTAACGACATTCTTATCACCCTGTTAACTTTCAATTTTGATTCTTTAATTCTGTTATTCCCATCTTCTCATTTAAACTTTCCCAAAGCATTACCGAACTCCAGACAAAAGTTTCCGGGTTAGTCAGTCTGCTGTTCAGATTCGTTTCCGGAGAGTTCATGGAAGAAAATCGAAACGTCTTAGTAAATGACTCAATCGTTACCCTTCTCAAAGTTCCAACCCTTACGGTCAGCAGTTGAGGATTAAGATAATTAACGGATGAGGAACTGACTTCTGGAGCAACTCTTATTCCCCAGGAGCGATTGTGTGGAGTTTCCAGGGGCCGCGCTCTCGGTTCTTGAACCGGCGCCGCGCGACCGGTTGATTAATTGATTGATTGATTTTTCGTGTTTCCGGGCGCGTCAACTGCTTTGGTCATTAGCCCCGTTAGTGTAGTGCATGTTTTTTTCCTCTCGGGAGATGGCGGTGATCTTCCCCCGCTGGATGGCGAGATCCGGCGCCGACCTACCGTCGGCTAGTGGGGTTTCCCACTAACTAGGACTCTCCCACCAGCGGGGCACCGCCCCAGCCGGGACAAGCTCTAAACTCCCGACCGATCATCCAGGATATCTGGTAGTGTAGTGCATGTTAGTGTCAGTGTGTGTGTAAGGGGAGAGGATAGAACAAGGAAGAGGGAGGAAAGATCGCGCGTGTTCTGTGGCCCGTTTGTTAGGGTACTGCTCTGGTATTCGCCTGGTGTGGATCGGAGAAACTATGGAAAACTACCGATCAGAGCAGCCGGCAGCTAGAATTATCCTCCAGACAGCGACTGAATTCGACCTAGCTGAAAAGATAGTGTCGAAAATCCTGCCGAACCTAGGACCTCCCGGTCAGAGGCGCTGCAGTGACATCCGTTGATGCACTGAGCTACCGCTCCCGGTCTGACTTCTGGAGCAGCTCTTATTCCCCAGGAGCGATTGTCTCCTGTGGAGTTTCCAGGGGCCGCGCTCTCGGTTCGTGAACCGGCGCCGCGCGACTCAAAGGAATTCTAATAACGCGCTGCGATAAAGCCAAACAGCGCGTCCCGGAGACGCCGGAGCTATTACAGAAATCCGGGGGCGCATGCGCGCTCTAAACTGAACGTAATATCTTAAAGCGAGTATTTATTCCGCGCGTTGCTTGGCCTCCCCTCCGCTCTCGCTGCAGGCGCTGCAGGCATTACTACAGGACCCCCCATCCTTCTTCCTCCCCCCTCTTCTCCTCTCTCGCTCCCGCAGGCCCCCTGGCGGCATCCCAAGAGCATTAGGGGCGTGTAAGCGGGGACTGTATAAAGAGGTACATTCCGTGCCGCGTGATACATCGTACCTCATCCCGCCTTAAGATGTCCGTCATTACATTAACATAAAGTCCCAGCATTTTGTTCCCCTCCCGACTCGTGCGTCACTTTCTGTTTCTTGCGGAGGGGCGGCCGGGCCGCGGGGGTGGGGGTGAGAGGTGGGCTGGGGGTTCTGCGCGGTGGCTTCCACGCGGCGCGTTGAGGAAGGGGTCGTTGTTTCGAGGACCTGCTAGTAGAGCTTTTGCTCGCGGCAAGACTGCGCTATCAGATTCAACAGCAAAACATTAACGTAGTGCCTTCTGAAATGAAACCTCTCTCCGAGATGTTAATCATTATCCTCGGGACTTTTGACAAACGGAACCTACTAGAAATAATTGTAGAAATACGAGAAAGTATGTGCTGTTTTTGTAGCACCGTTAGCTTTTAAATACTTGAGTTTTCTAAAAATTGTACATGACATTTTTTAAACATTCGTTTTCTGAGAACAGATTTCATTAAAGACAAAAATATTTATCTTCAATGTTGTACGTTTGCAATGTTAACTTTTTGAAATTTTCGAAAATGTAAAGTTTGCCGAAAATGGATATGCACCACGTTTAATACCGTCCTTTGATACAAACGAGAAGAGAATTTGAAGAAACATTAGGAGCCGCTTTTCAGAAAAAAACTATCTAAAAATGGTTCATGTTTCAGGCAAAGTTACGCAAAACCTACTGGTTTCCGAAAAGTTGTACATGACTTATTTTAATACCTGTCCTTAAAGAACAGATTTCATTCAGAAAATAATCTCTATGTTCAATATTATAGTCGTAGGAAAACGTTGAAAAAATTTGAAATTTTCCAATTTTCGAAAATTCGACCTACGCCCTTTCTTTAACTGTCTTTAGGTTAATTAGCGAGAATAATTAAAATAAAAAATGTGAATCCATTTGTGAGAAGTTATTGAAAATGTTACTGAGGATTCATGTAGAGTAGCACCAAGAATCATAATACATGTTTCCAATTCGCAAGGCGTTGGGTAGAGCTCGATCGCGGAATATCAATTTTGAAGAAAGATGTTTGAAAGGTTTAGGCGGAAGAGACGGACGCACGAACGAACGAACAGATGGACGGACGGATGGACGGACGGACGGAGGGATGGACGGACGGAGGGATGGACGGACGGAGGGATGGACGGACGGAGGGATGGACGGACGGACGGAGAGATGGACAGACGAACGGACGGACGGAGGGATGGACGAACGGACGGACGGAGGGATGGACGAACGGACGGACGGAGGGATGGACGAACGGACGGACGGAGGGATGGACGGAGGGATGGACGGACGGACGGACGGATGGATGTACGGACGGACGGACGGATGGATGAACGGAGGAACAGATGGACGGACGGATGGACGGACAAACGAACGGACGGACGGGTGGAGGGACAGACGGAAGGACGGATGGACAGTCAGAAGTTTTGCCGTCAACCAAATTTTCGGTATCAAGTACTGTATTTACTATTAATAGAAACAAAATTTATTCACTTTTCTTTACCAGCGCCCAGCAACGAGTCTTTCCTCCAAAAAGTTCCTTTTTCCCTCGCACGATGAAAATATTTTCTATTCTTACAGAGTAGGGGGAAAAAGTCAAACATGACCATTCGACTTTATAAAGGCAACCAAAAAGGCATGGTTTTTAATAACATATTTAATAATAATAATAATAATAATAATAATAATAATAATAATAATAATAATAATAATAATAATAATAATAATAATAATAATAATAATAATAATAATAGCACTCTCTCAATATCTGTCGCCTATCTATTCCTGTCCGTTCGCCTGTCCACTCATCGTCCGTTCATCTGCCCGTTCGTGTCTCCGTTCGCCTGTCCGTTCCCTCTGCCCGTTCGCCTGTCCGTTCGTCTGTCGGTTCGCCTGCCCGTTCACCTGTCCGTTTGCCAGTTCGTTTGGCCGTTTGCCTGTGATATGAATATTTTATTTAATTTGTATGTAATTGTGATGTGAACATTTTATTAAAATGAAAATGATTGTTGAAAAATAAAAGTGTGGAAATAAGTTATTGTGAAAAATAAAATAATGTAACAGTCAGAAATACAAACGCCAGTTCCGTGCCAGTTATCTTTGCGGATCGAACACGCAGCTGACACTTGCTCGTTTCGCGCGCCGCCATCACTGACCAATCAGAGAGCTCAAAATTAGTCCCATTCACAAGTTTAGTGGAAAATGAACTGATGCGGTCGAGATTACGGCGTCTGTGGTAGTGTAGTGCATGTTAGTTTAAGTGTGTGTGTGTGTGTGTGCAAGGTGTGAGGATAGGACAAGGAAGAGGAAGGAAGGATCGCGCGCGGTCCATGGCCCGTTTGTTAGGGTACTGCTCCGGCATTCGCCTGGTATTGATCGTAACCACGGAAAGCCACCAATGAGAGCAGCCGGCCGTTCCAGACAGCGCCTGAATTCGATCTAGCTAATTTCTATGTCTTTGATGTAACTAACTTGTCGATGATTCGATGTAACTAAAGTCGAATATCCTGCCACCGTCGGGACTCGAACCTAGGACCTCCCAGTCAGAAGCACAGCAGTGATGTCAGTTGATGGACTGAGTTACCTCTTTCGCAGCGCCTGAGAGGAAATAAGGCGAGTCTAATGATGATTGCAACTTAGCCTTAGTGTCGAGTGGCAATACATCAGAGGGTTCTGTTCTGTCAATGCGCTCGTCAAGAGTAATAATTGGCACTCCTTCCTTCATTCTTTGTATGGCAGTTAGCTCACATGTGAATTCCTTCGACAGCTTCTCATTGGCTTAATCATCCGATTAAAATTTAGTGCGTCTCGAGAAATAATTGAAATTAGATGGTGCCGTGGTTTATGCTTTAAAAAAATCATTTTTACAAACAATATGTTGTATATTATTTCCGTGTTAAGTAGTGTGTACATTTGACTCTTGAACTAAACTTTGAGTGTGAGGTACGTGCGTGTACCTCGTTATTCGTGACCCCAAAAATGTCTTCACAATAGCCATCAACATGCGTAGAAGTAGACAGAAGCGCGGTTGAACAGCTGTCGCGGCGGGGAGATACTTGTCTTATGTAAACATAATATTTATTATTCGTGTCTTCCGGGCTGATAGACCGTGGTCCAATGGGCTTTGAACTGCCAAACGTTTCGCCCAGGACTGCGATGGGCATCCTCAGTGGCGAGGTCTCGGACGAAGTGTCCTGGACGGCGGCTAACTTGCGACTGACGCAATCACTCACGTAGACAGATGCAGGTCAGTCGCCAGACAGCAGCCGTCCCGGACACTTCGTCCGAGACCTCGCCACTGAGGATGCCCATCGCAGTCGTGGGCGAAACGTTTGGCAGTTCAAAGCCCATTGGACCACGGTCTATCAGCCCGGAAGACATGAATAATATTGACTCCGGCCGTGAAAGCCTTCAATGCTTTATAAACATGATATTTGTTTGACTTCTTGGCTGTCCGGGTGACGCCGCGTAGTGGGCTGAGAGGCCGACGTTTCGCCTGACATGTCGCAGGCTTCCTCAGGGCACTGAGGAAGTACTTCCTTGCTGAGGTCGCTTGGCTGTCCGGGTGACGCCGCGTAGTGGGCTGAGAGGCCGACGTTTCGCCTGACATGTCGCAGGCTTCCTCAGGGCATTGACATTGCGATGTCAATGCCCGGACAATATATAACACCCAACGCACAACATCGCGATGTCAATGCCCTGAGGAAGTCTGCAACATGTCAGGCGAAACGTCAGCCTCTCAGCCCACTACGCGGCGTCACCCGGACAGCCAAGAAGTACTTCCGCGGCGGAAGTACTCTCAGTGCCCTGAGGAAGCCTGCGACATGTCAGGCGAAACGTTGGACTCTCAGCCCACTACGCGGCGTCACCCGGACAGCGAAGAAGTCATCGACTCGAGCTCTGGAAGCTTACGTGTACATGATATTTGTTTGTTTTCCGAATTGTCACTTTCTAACATTCAGCCTACCTCGACCGTCTTAGGTGGCTCAGGGCATCAACTGATGTCACTGCAGTGCCTCTGACACGAACGTCCCTCTAAGAAATCAGATCTGTAGTTTGTTCGACGATGCAAAATAATTTTCTATTCGTCGGGAGCAAACCTTTCTACTATTCAAATGTTGACCTCGTTTTGTCGGTACCTTTATTTATCATTCAACTATGTGCAGTAAAAGAGTGGAAGATTTTGGATCGCAAAAACCGTGAAAAGATAATACTTCTTCCCTGAACATCACACATATTTTGAACTGTTTTTGACGATAAATAAATCAAAGAAATCAAATGAAGCATTGCCATTGAAACCATCAAATGTTGTTTATTAGCAAAATGTTGGAGATAGTAAGAATATCTGATTGGGATTGCATGTGAGTCAGAAATGTATTTGAAGAAAGGAGGCCAAATAGATTAAGAAAGAAATTGTAAGAAAATTCCGACAGTATAAGAATTGTGGGAACCCACGTCTCTTCTAACGATATCTTTAATTAATACTGCCTGTTAGCAAAATACCCGACGTTGCCCCAGCTTCCTTCATATTCAATCCTTGCAAATGAGGAAAAGTTCAATTTTATATAAACCACAGTGATTAAGATGATTATTTTTAACGTAATTGTTTCAAATTTAATAAAATACAATAATTTTCTTTCATTTTATTTTACAATACATTCGTATTACGATGAACATGAATTTTTTTATCATATGCACCGCTACTGACCTCTAGCGAATAAATTAGGTACCAATTTTTCTGCAGAACTACTGGGCTCTGGCGGAATATATTAGGAACTACGTGCTCTAAGCGAGAGGCGAAAAATGGTTCCGGTATATCTACAAATATATTATTTAAATTATTTATTTTTCGCATTAGGGTTGTGTTAATCTTTATCAAACTTTTCAAGAACCCTGCGACAATTCTGAAGAAGAGCCTGTAAAAATTTCATATCTATTCATACGCTACTTTTTGTTGTATCGATGTCTGTTACCCCTTGTTGAATTCGCTTTTATTAGTATAGAAGATAAATTCAACGAAGAACATCATTTGGTAGAAATGACACAAAAAATGAGAATTTTGATCATAATATTTCGTGTATTGAAAATGTAAATTAATTTCCAATGTAAACGATTAATGAATTTTGTGTCCATGCACCAGAAAGTGATTCAATAACTTTCTGCGTGAGTGTTTTTTTTTTTTCAAAAAATATTCTAAAATACCTTTTAATTAGTTGAAGGGAAATTTGAAGTTAGAAATTTGCAGACAAGAAAATATTTAATAATGGTAGAATAGTATTCATGCTGATCTTAGATATTATTTAAAATCACAGTACTTGAATTGTGCGTGAATCATGGTTTTTCGTTATTAATTAGACTAAATATTGCGTTCCCTTCATAAAAAAAGTACGTGAACATCAAATTCCACGTTTAAATACTACAGTAGCTAAATACATAATCACAATAATTATGCAACCGATATGTGATTCGTGAACGGTGTGTGAACCCACGTGAAACAGTTTACATTAATGCATAATTAGTTTCTATAATTGATCATCAATTTGCATTTGTTTTCTGACTAATTGCGACTCCAAAACGTGTGATATTGTAAATGAGATAAACTCAATAAAATATTGAAATCAGTTTCAGCACTTGCATTTTAACTTTCTCGTCTACTGCGTACTTAAGTATTAGAGAAAAAATATTGTAATGCTGACGTAAAAAAACTGCAATTTTTCGACAGAAAAAGTCGTATTGTGGGATTTCGAAAACATGGACTATTCTTGCTCGTATATGTATTAAATTACTTCCATCTAATACATTCTGTACTTTGAATATATTCTTTGTGGATCCTTACACCTAAAAATGATTTGCGGCAACACGTATGTCTGTTAGTTCCTCAGTCTGTGTACAACACCGTTTATAGGATTTTCCCCAAAATTTATATTTCCCGATTGATGTGGCCGAACTCAAGGCACTGCGAAGTTGTAATAGGTATTTCATTTTCGGGCTATAATTTACACGAAGCCTCAACGATATTTTCAAAATTTTCTCAAAAAGACTTCTTTTTTTTTGGTCAGATGAAGCAAAGCACGCATATGGCGCAGGTCCAATTATTATTAAGCTCTCTAAATTTTCAAAACTTGTAAAAGTTTAAAATTCTTTCTGCGTCTTTCTACAACTAGAATATTAAAAAGAGATTTTTTCATAACGAAAGGTTCTTCAAAATTTGATCTTTAAATAAGGTAATGTATTTTATAAAACGTTACACCTGTTCAAATTTCTTTTGAAAGCTTCGCGGGAAGGTTGTTATACGGCCTGGGCCATTCGGTCTTCAATAAATTCTTTTCCTTTTTGCCCAAGAACAAGGAAGGAAACCAAATGACCAACCATCAATTATCATAAATATTATTAAATTACGTGAAAGTATATTTACAGCATCTTACTCTCTGTATAGCGTTTTATCTTTACCAAACTTTGCCAGTACCCTGCGACAATCCTGAAGAAGAGCATGTAAAAATTTCATAACTATTCATACACTACTTTCTGTGGTTTAGATGTCGGTTACACGTCATTGAATTCAATTTTATGAGTATAGAAGATAGATATAGCGAAGAAATATCATTTGGTAGAAATGACACAAAAAATGAGAATTTTTATCCTAGTTTTTCGTGTATTGAAAATGGAAATTAATTTCCCAAGTTAACGATTAATTAATTTTGTGTCCATGCACTAGAAAGCGATTCAATAACTTTCTGCAACAAATGACCAACCATCAATTATGATACATATTATTAAATTACATAAAATTATATTTACAGTATCTTACTAACTGTATTGTGTTCTACGTATTTTATTCAAATATCGAAACTGGGAGGGACATTCTTGGCCGTACCCTATCAGTGACATAGGCGGGAGCGGTCGTTTAGTAACATGTTGATTACAATAATTTGTGTATTGTTCTTGCGAACGGACAACTAACGGACAGACGAATGGTCAGACGAACGGACAGACGAACGGAAAGGCGTACGAGCAGACGAATGGGCCGACGAACGGAGAGGTGAACGGACAGGCGAGCGGGTAGACGAACAGACAGACGAACGAACAGATGAACGGGCAGGCGAACGGATAGAGAATTGGACAAGCGTACGGGCAGGCGAAGCGACAAACGAACGTAAATGTGAACGGGCAGATGAACGGGCAGATGAACGGGCAGATGAACGGACAGGCGAACGGGCAGACGAACGGACAGGTGAACTCAGAGGCGAATGCACAGAAAGAGAGAACACAGAGAGAGAAATAAAGAGAAAGAGAGAGGAAGATATTAAGAACGAAAGAGAGAAAGAGAGGAAGAAAGAGCGAGAGAAAGAAAGAACAATACCCTATTCCTTGACCCTGTAGCATGCGCCCAACACACCGCTCAGTCCATCCCTGAGGAGAGGGCGGGGAGTAAGCAGCGGGGCGGTGGTGGCGGGGCGGGCCGTCCTGATTCGCGCCAAGGAGCATCTCATCAGCGATGAACCCGCGGGCAACCGACTGTCGGATGGCTCTGTCAAATGGTTGCGTTAGCGGCAGCGTGGTACGGCGATCGCTCGGCTCTTAGCCAAGTGGTTCCGAGTGGATCTTTTGTGGTGAGTGCGGTCTTTCCTTCCGCTTCCTTGTCCTATACTCTCCCCTTACTTATACACACTTACATTCTCATGCCGTGCCCTACTACACACGTCCGGAGATCAGTCTGGAGCCTACAGCTTGTCCCAGCTGGGGCGGTGCCCTGCCGATGGAAGATATCTGATTGAGGAAAACCCTGCTATATGTATAGCCAACCAACGGGGAAAGATCACAGTCAACTCCAGCAATTAAAATATGCACTAGACTTACGGGACTAATGACCTTTCGTGTTGACGCGCCCGGAATTACCAATCAATCCGACTTCAAAAATTACAATGAAAAATGTTGTGTCTTTAAAATCAAAGACCAAAAATAATAATTTTAATAAATATAATAAAAGTAAATAATAATAACAATAATAACAATAATAATAATAATAATAATAATAATAATAATAAAACTTTCCAAATCGTGCCCTATATCATGTAATAAACTTAATATAAAGCAATTAAAATGAAAAATGTTCTGTATTTAAAATCTAAGACCAAAAATATTCCGGTGTAATAAATCAGACTCGACTGAAAACATCACAAGAAAAAAGCGAAACTCGCCTGGCGGAGTCTGAAACGCAGCGCTGCACCAGGCCATCTGCCTCATTACGTGGCGCTCCCAAGGGAGTGTTTGCTTAAACACCGACACATCACGCGGTAACTTCCTTGGGCCAGCTGCGCTAGCTAACGCGAGCCATCGTCGCCCCCTCAACCCCCCTCATCCTCTGCCAGAAAAAAACAACGTGTTTCTTCTGAGGACCACAGGCGGAAGGAAACTTTTTCCTCTCCCCGCCACGCCGCTTACAACGCCGCCATTGTCCGGATCCGCTCGTCAGCAACGGACCGATCGTGTTGTGTTTAGAGGGTGTTTGCATATTCGCCGTGCATGCGTAGGCCGTTGTGCGTAGGCAATCGCATTTGAGATCTATTATGACTAACAATAACTAGTTGAAACGCCCGTCGGTTAAACTAGCATCGGAAGTAGCAACTGCGTGTTTGTTTTGCCGTCGTTGAGCAAATACTTGACGCTCTCAAGCCGAATGCTTTCGTCTGGAACAACTTTTATCTGTCTCCGCTGTGTGAACGCAACGTGTAATAAATTTAGCTTCGTCATTCATAAAAAAAACATACGTCAAATACCGTAAAAAACTTTCGTCAACACACTCGTGATGACGACTTTCACACACCCAAACCTCCTTTCGTTGAAGGAAATTTATTTTATTGTTTATGTTCATTGTGTTCCCCCTGTGAAGGTAAATAGTAAAAAGTCCTGCTTCCTTAAGAACCTGTTCGCGAGCACACATCTAAGGCATGTAATAAAAGCTTCCTTTGTTCAACCCGGGAGTTCGGGAAAGTCCCCCTCGATTCGTTGTCATAATTTTTAAGCCTTCGGTATTGTTCCTGTACTTACGCAACAAAATTCAGAGTGCAGTGTTAAAAGGCTCCCTCGCTGGCTTATGCCTTTCTTTAGACATCGGAGCTAATTGTTCAAATTTGAATTATAATCTAATCATGACTAGACAAATTGATGGGACTTCCTTGAGGCCCGAAAAAAGGATCCTTAAGTTACTAAGCGAGGACAAAAGGAAAAGGGAGGAATTTGTCGGACATTAAGGAGGCTTATGGATGTGAAAGGGAGTGATCGTGGTAGCTAGAGAAGGCGCCTTTCAACGCGCCCATTCAGTAGTTCACTAATCTCTCACTATTTAAATGTCTCTTGTGAAAACGGAGCAATAACTCAACACAAAGAAGGATTACCACATAAATCCGTTGATACCAAAAAACACCGCATGTGGAGATCAGGTTAAAGAAGAACGGCCTGTACTTTAGCAGCGACGACCAGTTTCTAATACTTTAATGCTTCATTCTGAATCTACTTAGCATGTCAGTAAATATTTTGTGACATACTGCATTATATTTCGATTACTATTTTTTATCACTTAAGGTTATTTCATATTCTACGACAAAGCGCGCAGACGACGGAAAACATAAATTATTTCTGTCATTATTGGCTTAATTATAAAGACCCTTGATTTTTACACAATCATTTAAATTCATACGTTCGTCGGTCATTCATATTTAGATCCTTCACGTCCACCAATGAATACAAATTGAATGGGCCTTGGTCTCTTACTAGGTTGGTTGAATAGTGATTCCGTGCGCGCCAGCTACTAGGGTCATTAGTCCCGTAAGTGTAGTGCGTGTTTTTTGCTCGGGAGGTGGCGAAGGACTTCCCCCGCTGGATGGCCAGATTCGGCGCCGACCTACCGTGGGCTAACGAGATTTTCCCCAACCAGGTATCTCCCACCAGTGGGGCACCGCCCCGGTCGGGACAACTTCTAAGTCCCCGACCGGTCTCCCGGCATGTGTGGTCGTGTAGTGCTTGTTAAAGTCAGTGTGTGTGTGTGTAAGGGGTGAGGATAGGACAAGGAAGAGGAAGGAAAGATCGCGTGCGGTCCGTGGCCCGTTCGTTAGGGCACTGCTCCGGCATTGGCGTGGTGTTGAACGGAGAAACCACGCAAAACTGCCGATTAGAGCAGCCGGCCGCTAGAAGTCTCCTCCAGGCAGCGACTGAATTCAACCTCGCTGTAAAGCTAGTGTGAAAAATCCTACTGCAGCCAGGACTCGAACCTAGAACTTCCTGGTCAGAGACGCTGCAGTGACATCAGTTGATGCATTGAGCCACCGCTCCTGGTCCTACTGGGGAACTGATGATTTGTTTTCTGCTCCGTCCAGAAGAGTCTTAATAGATTTCTTCAAAAACGTTTCATTTTGCGTTTTTAGCGCTGCGATCTGGCAGTGAATGTGCGAAACACGAGCCCCAGCTCTAGCATCTCGATGGACACTTCAAGCTTCTCTGATGATCACTGATTCAAACGTCATGAGGCAACTGACTGTGGATCTTGGTACAGCCCCAGAAGTTAAAACCACCACATTCAGGATTTTGGCGTTGGGCACTCCATCAAGTTGGGCTGCAAGGGGAATGGATGGTTGATATTTTACCACTTTTTTCTTTCCTGCTTCCAGAAGGCTAGACTAGTTTTCGTGGTGGACAGTCACGTCGACCACGAAGAACCCTTCCCGACCAAAGCGGTAGTAAGCAGCTGTTAGAGGAATTAATTGCCTATACGCATAGGAAGAAGATTCATCCACTTTTTCGTTATCAGGGCCAGGCAATAAAGGTTTTCTGGCGAATAATCGTGTTTTTCCCGCAAAATTACAATACTTTCTTCATTCATCGTACAGGTTTAAGTGCTTAGGTGGAAGACAAAACTTAGACATACGGCTCATCATTAATAAAGATAAAATACATATCATTATTTACTTGCATTATTGTCAATAAATAATCTCAATTTCTTGGATATTCTTGTATTTTTAGAGTACTTGTCTTAGAACTATTATTAAAGCCTTTTGGATTATTTCAACAAAACTATTTCATTTTGTGTTAGTACACTTCTAATTGAAACCTTTTTTCTGCAAATTTCAGCAAAATTATATTGCAAAATTAATCATTTATTCACCTGAACTTCATGTTTAACTCGGTAAACACAATCCCTATTGTAAAACGCAAACTACCAAAACAATTCTGCTACTCTCCATAATTTGTTCCTTTCGAATCATATTTAACTACTTGAAATAGTTTACTTCTTGATTCGCGAACTGCATTTATACAGCTACTCACTTTC
Organism: Teleogryllus occipitalis; assembly: GCA_011170035.1. NCBI lineage: Eukaryota > Metazoa > Arthropoda > Insecta > Orthoptera > Gryllidae > Teleogryllus > Teleogryllus occipitalis. The sequence goes on along the minus strand of BLKR01007148.1, from coordinate 21,321 downwards.
TAAATTTAATATACAATTTGTTCATCTTGTGCTGACAAGAATCTACGTGGTCGTCGATGGTGTAACGGTAAGCGTATCGGACCAATCGATACCGTGGGCGAAAAAATCCTTCGAACGCCTTCCTTCGGAGGGGAAGTAAAGCCCAGCCGGCTCTTAGTAGATTTACTGCATGTAAAAGGTCCTCAAGCTTAAAAGAAACCTCTGAGCTAAATTCAAATTCATTGAAATGATTGAAGGCGTTGTCGTTGTCAACAATACTATTTAGTCTACTAGTAGTCGTTTTTGTGACTCCCAGACAGCAGAAAACTGATGATAAGCCATCGAAAGCTGCTCTTATTGAAATAAATAGTATTGTTGACAATGACAACGCCTTCAATCATTTCAATAATGTAAATGTCAACTACAACTCACCACTAAACCAATAAATTCAAATTGCCTATTTCGTCGCCCAAGTAGTACCTTCTTTCATCCCTAGTAGGTGAAAGGAGCGTAACGAAATTTGCGTGGTCAGACGGAAGAGCAGGCCTCATGGCCTGAGTCTCATCACGTAAAATAAGGCATCAATTCAATTCAACCTAACTGGCCAACAGGTATAAAAAGAAAGAATTCTTGGATTACACTCGTCGCTTCATGGGCGAAACCAGGTAAGGTGTGAATCTCACGCCCCCTCCCCCAGAGCTTCATCTGCCCATCTCTTCCCGTCTCCCGTCCCCGCCCCAACCGCAGCTCCCGACCGCCGCCATGGCCAGCGCCCCTAATGAAGCGGCGCGACGCTCCGATAACTAGCTGCACGTGGTCGTGACGTTCCAATTTCCCGGTCGCGCGCAGGTTTTTCCGCCCGGTTTCAATTAACGCGCGTGTCCCGCCCCCGCCCCCGCCCCCGCCCGCCGCGGTGGCCGCCCCGCCCGCCCGCCCGCCCGCGCACCGTCGCCCGCGCTTCTGACACCGGCCCGTAATTGCGAATTTCCGGTACGCCGCCATTTTGTTGAGTGTCGCTGCTGCTGTCGGTGGCGACCGGTTTCGTGACCGACTGCAGGTTCGGGCTTGCCTTTGTAGGCAAGTTCCTGTTTAAGTAATGCGCAGCACTGGCTTTCATTGAATCGTGGGTGCGGATTCGGTGGTATAACGGTTAGCGTACCGAACTGTTTGACCCAAGTTGGCGGGTTTAAACCCGATCGAAGCCGTGGATTTTTAAGGGCGAAAAAATCCTTCGTACGCCTTCCTTCGGGGGAGAAGTGAAGCCGGCTGTCCCATGTAGTAGATTTACTGCATGTAAAAGATCCTCAAGCTTAAAATAAACCTCTGAGCTAAATCCAAGTCGCCTGTTTCGTCGCCCAACAATACCTTCTTTCTCCGCTAGATGGTGAAAGGAGTGTAACGAAATTTGCGGGTCAGACGGAAGAGCGGGCCTGATGGCCCGAGTCTAGACACGTAAAATAAGGCATTAACTAACTAACTAACTAACTAACTAACTAACTAACTAACTAACTAACTAACTAACACCAGCACCAATGTTTTGCTGTGTAAGGAGGGGCGGTTCCAAAATACCTCACATACCAAAAAGTATATGAGCTAGGGAATGCCCCCCGTCCCCTCCCATCCACCCCATCGGTGACGCCCCGGCGGTGAATTGTTGCTGAGTTTGCTTCTTGTCATTACCTCGACACTTCTGTCCTCGACAAATCGTGATGGTAGATGGAAGAAGTATCAGAAAAGTTGTGAATTACACGTCTGGAACATTTGAACCACAGAACTATACTGGGGATTTATGAGTCTGGTATTGAGAATTGGGTAATTGCATGAAGTGGTTGCGTTGGATATTTCTATTCTATTTTTGTAAAGGATTATTGTATGAAATATAAGACAAAAAGTGTTATTAGATTTAGAAATTTGTGTGAAGATTTCCAATGCCTGCTTGGCTCCTTGACAATAAAGAGATTAATTACTTCAGAAAATGCGGTCTGCCATTACAACCGATGTCGCTATAATTGATATTCAGTGTAACATGAGCAATGCAATTTGAAGGAATTACTAGAAGTGAATTATTAGTATACGTAACGTTAGTTACGTAACGAAACGTTAGTTACACGCTATGTTAGTTATCTTAAACAGCCTTCACATTTGAACTTACACTTACTTTTAATATACATTCACATTTCCAATTATTTTAATATTACTTGTTTAAAATTGTATGAAGGATTCCTACATAATCGTTATCAATTTTGTTATTTAATGTAAGAATTATAGTCTATCACGTTGGTGTCTGCTAACAATCTATCACGTTGGTATCTGATAACCGTTGGCAAGTCCACGTAACCGAACTAAAATTAAGATTAGCCAGGCCAAAGAAGAGGCTGCCCCCTTCCAAGGAAGCCACAGCGGAGCGGGTAGAAGAGAAAGTGTGGCTGCTCCAGAACGCTTCCATGGCTTTCGGCCAGCCAAGAATGAAAGTGTGAAACAGCGATGTTTCGAGCGCTTTGAGACAATAGTTATAATGCGTTTTCGTGTTGCGGTGGCAATTTGAAACAGTTTTAACTATTGTTTCAAAGTATTAACGTTACCGGCAATGATTGTTTATTTAATGATGTGCGTAGAAATAGCGTATTTGTCAGCTTGTTGCATAGATTTGTGAGTACTTTGCGGTGAAACTAAAGTCAAACGTATGCTAGAGGCTTATTTTTTTCACAGAGTCAGGAGTAAAAATTAGGTATGTCATTGTTTTGAGCCTGGCTGAATGCTTCCAGAAGTTCGGGAAAGTTCTATTCAAAATTCTGAGTTCTTATAGAGGGTAGGTAGTAGGTAAGTAGTATGTATAGAGGGCAGTAAGTTATTGTAGCTGGTGGGAAAATTGTTGGTTTCACTTGTGCTGGTATTCAAACATAAAATATTTGGAATTCAATATATCTGTAAATGTATGTTATAATTTTTATTGAAAATTCTTTGCTGCAGATGAACCCTCCTCTATGTTTCATACGTTGAACTGTAAGAATAACGCTGGAGTTCCAGCAATTACGAACGATATGATAAAACATGGAACTTGCATTTAGATATGAAGAGTCCAACAATCAATGATCTGATTTATTGTACAAAATGTAAGTTTAATTTATCAAGATGATACTATAAAATGTTCTGAAGTATAAAAATTTCCTTTGAAATAGACTTGTTTTTAATACACTCGTGCACTCTTCTTCCGATGCGCGGTGGATGGGCCAGGTATACGGGAGAGAGAATGGAATTCAAATGCGCTTTGGTTCTTGGCTTGGAGTTGTCGTTATTAAACGAGCTAAAATGTCATTGCCCAGTCCACACTTTGAATGAAATTAGACATAATTTAAGCGTGTCCATTCACACATGTTGACCGAAAGTGTTTCTCTGGAATGAGGAATTCCAAAGTAGGTAGCGTATGAGGCAATATTTAGAATAAATATCAAATAATTTAATTAACTAAATAATACTTTCTTAAAACATTGATGTAGAAAATAGTTACTAATGACGGTCAAGTAGCTTTTAAAGAATAGGGTAATTGTATATATTTTTTTCGGTTTTTAAATTATTGGGTTGTAAGTAGGGAAGATCATGACTTATTTTGTTTCTCAATAATTATTAAGAAGATGAATTGGTTTTCTTGTATATTTACGATGTTTTCTAACTACTTATAAAATAATATCAGCAATTTGCATTTAATTACTTAGGTGAACTCGGCAAGAAGCGTTGCAAAACTGCACTAGCGCTACCAAACGGCGAATGATGTGAAACAGGAGAGGGATCCAGGGATGTCATATTGGGCGGAATTCCGGGAATAGCATAATATAGGTTTCGTATTCATCGAATTATCTGAGTTATCAAAAATTGCAAAATGTAAAAATAATGCCAGAAAGTCTGTGCTGTTGTAACTGCAGTAGTTTACATGTACGGTGTGTAAGGTCTTGAAGTTTTATAGACGCGAAGTTGAGGTTGTTTTATACTTTTGCAACTTTTAATGTTTCGTAATGCCATATTAGTTAACATACAAAGTTCTGATGAAGACCACAATCATATGGCCAAACCATAGACAACAAATGAATGTTTGCACGTCTGCTCTTTTTGCACGAACCAAATTTTGTACCTGTATAACTTGTAATTTATGTAATGGGCATTATTAATTATATAATTAGGTTCAAATTTGTAATGCACAATAAATTAAAGAGTAGACGTTCAAAAACATATTGAAATATATAAATCTCAAAAACGTCCTCAATAATAAATCTACAACCATGTATTTAGAACGCCCTTCCATTCACTCACTTCAGGCAATTGCATTTTTGTAGTCTCATATATATGAAAAATTAATCCAAAATTGGGAACAGCCTTTCATTCATACGCATCATACGCATTCATTATTCCGGATAAGTTGAGGAGAGAAATAATTTTCCGCTATCCAATTGTAACACCGGAAAAACGTGCACATATCGTCACATCACAATTCAAAAGCACACGTCAGTCCCTTTTCCCTAACCCATTTCAGCTCATCCTTTCTTTCGCCCTCCTCCGGCTCCTCTCTCCAGTAGGCGGATTGTGGTCGGAAGCCGGCGGATGACGTCTTCCATTCTTCCCCTAAGTCCACTCTCCTCCCCTCCCCTCCCCTCCCCCCTCCCCCCCCCCTCTGCCGGCCCAATGCGTCTTCCCTCCTTTGAAGGCCTCCCGTGGAGAGTTGTTTTTCATTTTGCTAGCATCTCCTGTCTCGCTCTCCACCCCCCACCCCCCACTCTTTCCCCTCCGCTACCAGGGAATAATCCGGGATTCAATCAATTTCGTTGCAGTGTAGCTCCTCCTTTTTCCCCTCCTCGCAAAGAAGAGGGATCTGGCGACGGGGCTGACTTCTCATTTCTCTTTCCCTGGTCGTATTCCGACACGTTTTCGCGACTGTCGTCGGCCCGTGTTTGCTCCCGCCTCCTCGCGCCGGCCTCCCGAGATTTATTACCGAAAGGTTCCGATGCAAAACGACTGATCCCACCGACGCGCCGCCATATTTTAATTTGAAAATTCTGATAAAAAATTCAGTGCTTGTTTCATGGAAATTCAATGCCGTATTCTCTTTCTGACATTGCTGCCGTGTTTCTGCAATGGAATGCATGTAGTGGTTAAAATGAGTTGTATCTGCTTTTCGTAATACTGACCTGCGTTACGGGAAAAGGCGGTTTAATGTTATTTCACTTCGATTTATATTAATTACATGTTATGATAATAGCCAAATTGAAAATAAAATTATAACTTTTTATTAATGTTTTATAATTTTGTTTCAAACATTAATAATATTCGTAAATTGCAAATGGTCTGGGCAGCAAGTTTCGTTACAATCAATTTATAGAAATGTTTGCAAATGAAATGTGATTGTTGTTCGGTGAATATGATGCGTGAAAAACTAGTCATCCTTCAGGATCCTCATTTCCTCGTCCAAAACCTATTTTACATGAATATACGTTCGCTTTTTGAAAAAAATATCTCCATAAACTCTATCAATTGGATCAAAATGAAACATTAAGAAATGAACACTCTATGAAATAAAAATAAAATCTAATTAAAAACCAGCAGAAATAAAAAGCAGTAGAACTGTACCTCAATCGGGACACATCGGGAGTTCAAAATTTAAAGTAAGAAATAATGAAAGATGAAAGCACGAAAAATAAACGAATGAAAATTCAAAGATGTTTGAATCTAGATAAATCTAAACTTACATTATATTATATTTGTGATCGGCTGTTTTTGGATGTGCTTTTTTTAAATATTATAGTTTAAATTAAATTTTAAATTTATTTATTGTTATTATTTTGTGTTGCTCCTGATGAAGCAGACAATTGCGTCTGTAAAACGTTGTGCCATTCAATAAAACATTTTATTGGGAATTGACTGTCTACAGCCAACATATATTTTAATTCATATTGGTTTAGTGGTGAGTTATAGTTGACATTTACATAATTGAAATGATTGAAGGCGTTGTCATGATCAACAATACTATTTATTTCAATAATAGCAGCTTTCAATGACTTAGCCATCATCATTAGTTTTCTGCTATCTGGAAGTCACAAAAACGACTACCTGCTATTATCAAAGCTGCTATTATTGAAATAAATAGTATTGTTGACAATGACAACGCCTTCAATCATTTCAATTTTAATTCATAACTAAATTTACATTGCTTTCCTTTTAAAAGAAGAGATGGGGCAGCATAGATACCCAGGGGATACATCTAGAGTAGCATCGTGACCCCAAGAGCTCGTTCTCGCCAAAATATCAAGCTATGATGTCATCCAGTTTGGCAGCAGTCCGACCGTAATTCACCTGGACGTAATGCGAACATGATGTTTCTATTACTCTCTCCCGCCACACTTTCCTCTCACCTGGGAGCAATTTCCCGGGCCTGCTTCTCTATTCCACCGCCCGTAATTGCTCTTCTGAAAGCTGCGAGGGCTGCTCCTCGATGCAAAATTACTCTTTCGATTTATTGAGACTGCGATGAGAGCATTACGGGCGAGAAAGAAGAGTAAATAAATATTCATGAAGGCATTAATTGAAACATGAAGGATTATGGCTGCAACAGACTAACTGCCAATTACGATATTTTGCACATTAATTGATTCGCGTATCACTGATGCAAAAACGGAACGTTCGTGATCAGTGGAGTCGTTTCAAAAAATTTATTTGCTTTCTCGCCAACTACGTACGTAGTATAGTATTGCAATGCTACGGCCAAAAATGAAGAATCTTCGACAGAAAAACTCGTATTTTGAGGCCCTGACACCAAAAAAACGGAAAAATCTTGTTTCTTTATGTAGTAAATTGCATTCTCTATTACATTCTATTCTCAGATTCCACATTTTGGGGGTAGGTGAACCGGAGTTATTTGTGGCAATTATAATTTATTTAATTTTTGAAGGTGTAAGAACCATAATTTAAAACTTACAATAAATGGAACAAATAGAATGACTTTTTGCATCATTTCTATACAATTGTATTTAAAATGCATAATGTTTTTAATTATATATAAACAACTTTACGCATCACTGCACTTTGTCACATCCTGCCCCTCTACGGGGCAAGTTTAACTTCATTGTTTTCAAAATCCGAATGGCAGTGAATATAAACATAATGTATTGCATTTTCAGTACAGTTTACGTGAGCCGATTTCATACAAGTTACACACTGCACCCAGTTCTCTCCATCCTTTGATGTTTGAAATGGTTCTAAACCATCAAGACACTCTTCTTCATCTTCGGAGCTCTGGGATATGTCATTTGCCATTTTTCGACATATTAGATCTAGATCTTTGCATAGAAACATAGCTTTTTTATCATAGAAAGATAGTTTCTTTTTTGTTTTTCCTTCTTTTTTATATAGATCTTTTCTCCAATCTTCCTTGTTGCTGTAATTGAATTCCTTCTTTAAAAGAGTTCTTGTTAAAATGGGAGATTTCAAAGTCTTCGTTCTTTCCGTTATTCCTCGAGGTCTGATTTCAAAAGGAGTGTTGTGAGTAACCCATCTTCTACAACAGAAACAACAATGTTGCTTTCTGTGTCATTAGCAGCTTGAGATATTGCTTTTCATATCTACAGTCTCTTCTATGTATGGAGTAATTAATACACATAAGCATGCAAATAACGAGTTCTTAATATTAACTTCTTCATTAGATCTCGACAGAGACTGTTCCCATCGTTCAAGAATTATGTCTACTTATTACACTAAAAACTTTCCCTCATCTCACCTCCAAATCCATTGGTCCTCCACAGAACGAATACTAAATCGCTCGTCCCCACTCCCACTCCCGTTCCATCCCCCGCCACCGCCTTCGCCTTTGCCCCCAGTGCCGCTTCCACCCACACCCCGTCCCTGCACCGCTCCACGCCCCCGCCCCGCCCTGCTCCCCGTCCCCGCCCCCACCCTCGTCCCCCTCCCTCTCCCCGCCCCCCCACCCTCCCCGCCCTCACCCGCTCTCGCTCTCCCTCGCCCTCACCCCGCCCACGCCCTCGCCCTCGACCTTGGCCCTGCCCCCGCCCTTCCCCCCGTTCCTATCCCCTCCCCTTCTTCTACCCTCGCCTCTACCCTCACTCCTGCTCCCACCTTCGCTAAGGTCACTGCCCCTGTCCTCGCACCTACCCCGCCACGCCTCGCTCCACGGACCTGCCTGCACTCCGCCTCCACCCCAGCCCTGCCGCCGCGCCGGCCCCCTCCACCGGTCCACTCCCCGCCCCCGCTCCCGCCCCGCCTTTGCTACAACCCTGGCCTGTTTATCCGGCGCCTGTAATGCTATTAGCAAAGTTCTCAACTCGGCGCCCGTATTTCGCCCGGCGCCCGCTCCTGCGACTTGGCGCTGCGCTCGCCCTCCTTCGCCAGCCCCACCGCACTGCAGCTTCCACCGCGCTGCTGCGTTTTTGGGCGGCGAGATTTCAGCGGCCCGAAAGAGCGCCCGCAGCCCCAGCCCCGCAGGAAGGCCCCGGGTGGAGGGAGAATGGTGTTCGAAGTGTGCGGCGCCCTGGGGTCGCAGAAGGCCCGTGTGCTCTCTGGCGCCGTGAATGGCACTGCATTGCGGGTGCCCACTAGCAGCAGGGCAAAGCGTATCTGATTGAATTCTCAATGAGGAAAGTGAATTATTTATTGACTTTCCGCATTCGATTCGTGGGACCGGTAAGTTCTGGGAATATTGTATTAAAACATTATGTGGAAAATGCTGGATAAAAATGTGACGTTTCAAAATTATTCCAGAAAAGAAAAATCTACAGGGGTGTTTCCGAATAATTGGCTGACGCTCTCACGAGAAGTTCCAATTAAAATAATATTATTTTAAAAGTTCAGTCCTATTGTTTTACGTCTGTCCAATTTCATTTGTCTTTGTTAGATGGTTAGCGTATAATTTTGTTATTTTAACTTAAAACGTAAAGTTGGCGCATGGTAGGGATCTAGTTCTACAACAAACTCGTGCCAAAAAAGAAGAGAAAGTGTTTTTACCAAAAATACTTGCATTTTTGGCAGGTGTTTCTTTTACTTTCCTCTTTTACATATTGTTACGAACATGTTTTAATTCAGGAGGCTGGGACAATCAGTGAGAACTAACGATACAAAATGATACATTTAGAAGAGCAGGAAATAAGTATTTACAATGAAAATTTAGCTTTAAAAAACATTTTAACGTAAGGTTAACATTTGTGCGTAACATATTGTCAAGAGACCGTACAAAGGACATTCTATCAAATTTCTATAAATGTAGGGAATAGGTAGTACAACTCAACCCATTTCAAAACAAATTAAAACTATGTGTCAAGGCTACACACACTTTTCTCAATAATAATAATAATAATAATAATAATAATAATAATAATAATAATAATAATAATGTAATTTTTACGAAAAAAGACAAGGGATATTTTACAGTAGCTCACCGGAAATCCCACTTCCCAATCAATGCTCAAAAATGTTTTAAAACTATTAATATCATCTCATTTGATAGAACCATTGCTAGATGTTGTATATTAGATTAAGCAATTTTATAAACGGATCGTGAAAATCTTGTTGCAAATATTGTGAAATTTATTTTCCGTTTCTTCTCTGATATTTTACTATTGCCCAATCCAGATAGTATTTCAACAAACATCTAATACTACTAAAGGAATTACTTTACCTGTTATTGTTAATATTGTTATTTATAGCGTTACCCCGCTATGCTCACAAATTCTCTCAATGTTAACACTAATTTATTACATTTATTTCCGATTTAATCATGGGTTCGACATACATCATATTACTCCTTACCTGTTGCATATGGGTGTGTAATTCTACTGAATCACGATTCCTGGAAATTCTACTGATTGAAACCAATTATTAATTGATTGATGGCATCTAATATAAATTATCAGCCTTTTTGACCAATTAAAATTTAACATTTATTCTTATAACCTCTATATTACAATTCCATTGATCTCATGAGAATTAATTTCAACGTAGAATATTAAAAAACCGTACGGGTTTGATTATAGATCGTAAGCTTACTATAATATCTTGATGGATGGATTCTCGACTGACTAGCAGAATGTTGTCCGTGGAATCCTCGTTACACTAATTCTTGCGTTCTTGCCTGAATTAAAAATATTCATTATTAATCTTCATTATAGTAAATGTAGGAAGACGCCACAAACATTTTTGAACCTTAAGAACTTTCAAAAAATCAGAGAGTTCTCGAAAATGAAAATATTTAAGTAAGTTAATTCAGAACTCTGAGGTAAGATGAAAGATTTGAAGAAAATATGAGTATTTTTCCAGTACGAAATACAAAGCAAGAAAAAATTCTCAAAAATGGCTCCATGTTTTGAAATAAAATATTTTCCTGAGCTAAAGTAAAGGACGCTTTAAAAAAGGTGAAGGTGCTATTTTCCGCGAAGTCTCTCTATTTTGGAAAATTGCAACCATGAAATTTACCATTGAAAAACTGCATTATTGATGATAGTGATCTTTTTTCCTAAATGAAATATGTCCTTTAATACTAAATATTGAAATAAAGCTAGGGGTAAATCTATACATTTTTGAAAATGGAAAAAGTTGTTTTACGTTTTTTTCATTGTTGGGAAGATTTCTTCCCTGACAGGCCACTAATGTGTGTGTGTGGGGGAGTCTGATAATTCCAAAAGCTCGTGTTCGAAATCCAGCGCTGAGAAAAAAAGGTTTGCTGATTGAAACTTCTTTGGACATTTACATTGTATTATAATATTACGAAGCCGTTACAAATAATGTAAGAAAATGTGCTGTTTTAGCACCACTAGTTTATTTAAACAATTATTTCCATCTTCCCACATTACACATATCACGTACTTATTTGACTTCTTTTTAAGCTGCGGTGTTTTCGCGCTGAAAATCTATCATTGACCTACAAATATTTGAAAGATACGGTAGAAACTCTTCTGATCATTGTTTAGTGAAATACAGCTGTTTATTGCCATCACTGGCATACATGAGGAGCTTAGTTTAATTTAATTCTAGGATAATTAAAATGCTTTAATGAATTTAAATCGCATAAGTGAGAATATTTTATATTTTCGCATTTTCTGCAAGTAATGGCATAAAACCGCCCTTGTGTTCGAATGGTGCTCAGGGAATCCAATCCCCAGCACAGTCTCACAATTAGTGTCAGAGTTCATGAACGTTTCAAGCAAGTTGCAGGGGCCCTACATCTCCCACGCAACGAAAATAGGAACGAAATAAAATGAAAGGCAGGAGAAGAACGAAATGAAATTTCATCAAGATCGTCACGGTTACTTCCGCGGAGCTCGTGTTCGGCCCGCGCTCATCGGGAACTCCCATCCCGAACTCAAACAAGCGTGACGTTTTAAAAGCGAATGAGAGATTGGCTGGGAACGCGGCCCCGGAGTAAGGAAATGGGTGTTAAATTACAGGCTTAGCCGGAGCCATGCGGTTGGCACGAGTTTCTGAACAGCCCCACCCCCACCCCTCCTGCCCGCGGGCCGGCCCCGCCCCGTCCCCCTCTTCCCCTCCCCCTCCCCCTCCCAGTCCGTGCTGGGCGCATCCTGGTGCTTGGCGCCAGTCGCCTCGCTTCGTGCTGGTTCCGCGTCGTAATTAAAATTGGAGATGGGTGGATTTAATAAGGGCGAGTTTCCAAGAGGAGGTTGAAGGTTGAAGTGCGCGATCGGACAGCTGAAGGCTTCGGCACACGTGTGATGCATATGTGCGGGGGTTTGGTGACGTTTTTGTCGATGGGAGTGACGTGGTTGCTGATGACTGCTGGAGGCGTATCAGAAGACAGCGTGTTATTCAATGTTTAGTAGTGTTGTATTTCTCAGTATCATTTCGATGATTATAAGTTTATCTTTCACTCAGGTTCACTGATGATTTGATAAAATGGTTGATAAGACATATTATCTCAAATTTTAGAATTTCCAAATGTAATAGTAAACTAATATAATAGTAATAATTATATAATAATAATAATAATAATAATATGTTAATAATTAATAATTAATAATTAATAACTATTCATTAATAATTGGTAAATTAAATTAATTTATTTATCAATTAAATAATTAATAAATAATTAGTTATATAATAATAATAATATCATATTGAATCATAATAGACAAAGAATGAAATATTTGGAGACTTTTTGCGAGAACTTTGAAAATGTTGGTGAGCTTTCATGTAGAGTATCATAAAAAATCAAAACATACGTTTTAAATTCAAGAGGCCACGACATTCCTCAGAACGATGGGGAATTGGTAACGATGGGGAAGTTTTGATAACAATCCTACTTATTATTTAGCCACTAGCATTGTTGACGGACACACAGACGTTTAGCCATCAATCAATTGTTTTCACATCAAGAACCAACAAAACAGCTTCTGACTACTCAAAGTAAAAGGAAGTAATTTACCATATAAGGAAACATGATTTATTCACTTTTTCGTTACCAAGCTCGGCAATAAGAAGAGTTTTGTCAAAAAATTCGTCGTTTTCCGATGCACGATTACAGTATTTCCTCTTCTTACGAAGTAAGGGCAGAGAAAGTAAATATATACTAACACAAAAAGTAAAAAAAAAATCTAAAATGAAAATATTATCAGAACAAAGATGTTTCTCGTTCATCATCTTTTTTCTATTGCAGTACACGAGATGTGTCAAATCAAGCGACACTATTCGGGAATATTTTGTTACATTTAATTTTGATGATGTTTTGAACATATGTATTTATTCATATAAGTTAATAATAATAATAATAATAATAATAATAATAATAATAATAATAATAATAATAATAATAATAATAATAATAATATCATTATTAATTTTTCACTCTCTGCACTATGTTCTGGAACCTGACCATTGCTGGTCTAGGCTCGGTCCATCTCGCAGAGACAAAACAGGAATGAGTGTTACTCTCCAGACATTCCAATCAATCATTTCCCGATCAGCAGTACATCCCAGGAATTATCTTACTATTCTGCAGCTGTCCAGTATTATTGCTTTCTGCATTTGCTCTCTGCATGAAAATGGTAATTCCAACACTTGAATTGCATGCAATGTGTGTTTTGGGATTAATCCTGTGGTGAACATGATTATCGGTAGTATGTCGATATTCTGCAGTCTCCATTGATGACGAAGCGCTTGAGTCAGCGGTACATATTTCTGAATTTTCAACTTTTATATATATTCTAGATTGTTATTGTAGACGACTCCAAAATCGATTATCATGGCTGTTTTCTTGAGCTTGTTTAGAACTATTATATCTGGCCTATTGTTCGAAATTGTGTCTGGAATTATGCTTCTGTCTCAGTATAGCTTGCATTCTTCATTTTCCAAGACTGTAGAAGGATGATATTTATAGTATGGGACATTACAGGACTCATGTCCGTATTTTCTTAACAACCGTCCATGAAGTATTTTACGCATATTATCGTGCCTAACATTATAGGAGGTTGATGCTAACACAACCTGCAAGGATGTTCTGGATGTTTTCATGATGTGCACCGCATCTTCTACATTCATCACTTACTATGGAGGGTCTCTCATTATATAGTGCAAGTAATTTCTTGTTGTGATAACCTAGTCTTGAATGGCTATCAAAAAAGTCTTCTGTATCTGGGTGCAATAAGCCACGTGACAACCACCTTTTAGATACTTTAAAATCTATTTTTTGGCCTGATAGTTCATTGGGATGTCTACCACGTAACTCTTTTCGACGCCACTCTTGCATCAGGCTTTCATCGCTTGTGTAATCTGGTTGAAACCAGCATTTGCAATATTTAAGAGAGTGAGACTGAAATCAGCCTCTACTATAGCCATATGCAGTGTCGATGTTTCTGCCCTCTCAAGGAAGTACTTTCTCATTAGAGAGATTTGGTTGGTTGTTGGATATATTTGTAATGCCTCGACCTTCTTTTTCACGTGGTAGATCTCAACAGCAGTTTCAGAATGATGATATCGATATTGGGTCATTCGGGTTCTTACATATCTATGCATTGCTCCAAGATGTAACTCCATTTTATTAAACCCATTGAGTAGATGGTCACAGAAATAGCGTATGCATTTATTGCATACCATGAAATATTGCATGGCAATATTTCGCGAATTCAAAGAAGTTTTAAGAACATTTGTGAGACGGTTAATATACAGTAATAACATTCATAATCTCGTTTCCTCTATGCTCCGTCTTGATTTTTAATTTTGGCCTCGGCAGTAATAACACTGTAACATTTTGTGGTATGTTCAGAATTTTATCGGTCACCATAAAATCTCACGAATTATGAGAAAATTTATATTACTGCGTTAGTAAATATGAATTTTGTTACTGCTGCGCGTTAGTACGATATTTTGGGGTGTTGGTTGCGATATATCTATATAAACAATATTCGTATACCGTGGTTCGAGAAAGAAGATGGATGCAAATAATTCTCCTGAACCTAATGATACCTAAAGAAAAGACGTTCGGTTAGGGAGTTGGCGCGTTGACTTTCAGTGTCGACACCTTCACATCGTCAGTAAATACGATTACCGGAGTACAGTTTCATTTGGTGGAATGTGAGGAAAATGAGGTTAATTTACCTAATATACATTTCTCTAGTTGTACTACGAATAATATTACAATTAATAATAATTATTCCCCAAACCAATTTGAATTACTTCTGAATTGTTTGAATCTTATTTGATTTGTACATCACTATATTTTTTCATTAAAAACATTTGACTGGCGATGAATCATTGTTTTTTTACGTTGCTAAGGATGTTAAAACCCGTTGCTAAGGATGTTAAATTTCTTTACACGCAGGTGGTACAAGTGCACTTAACAAACTTGCAGGGTTTCATGTTAACAGGGGTTAAAGACGCATGTGACCGATAAAGGTTAATAAGTGTCCTCCAATAGGGACATAGTGGGTAGCCGGCGCGGAGAGCCGAAATCGGCAACTCCTGGAAGCTGAAAAAAAAACTGGGAAAAGTAATAATATGTTATAGAGATAAAATAGAATATATCATGTTAAACAACGGACAAAGTAATAACATCCGTTTTAATTGAGCAAGCTTTTAAATTAGAAACCAAAATTGGGAAGTAATGCACAGCAATTAAATTAATTCTTGTATGGCTTAAAGTGAGAGTTAATACAGAGTCAATGAAAAGAAACTTGTTAGCGAAGGTACTGGCTAAGGAATTAATAAATTGAAGTGAATATAAGGTGAAAACACAGCACTATTGAAAAGACTGATGCAAGAGTTACCGCTGATACGGACATGCGAATCGCAAACTACAACTCGTACATTGGTGCCTGACCGACAAACTTTTTGCTCATTTCAATGTATTTCTTCAACCGTTATTATGCAATTTTAGTTCGGTACGGTAACGATTTTAATCGGCCGGTTTCAAATTACAATTGGCCGATTAAAAAGCGATGCATTAACTGTAAAGGCCACCCCTAAGAAGGTCATCGCCAAAGCCACCCGTCAAGCTCGTCGCTTCTGACAAATACATCAGCAGGAGAAGGAGAAGGGGCGTCTCTAGGTGTTCTGGCCGGGACACTTCCCTCTGTCCTACCGTGCACCCCTTTCAAGGTTATTCCCGCTCCCGGAGCGCCCGTGAAATATGCACCAGACGACTGCACACCCGAGAGAAGAATTATATGCGTGAGGTCGTGAATATTTTGTCAGGGGATCCTGCTTCTTTCCCGCTCGTACCTCCTCTGGAGGATACAATTTTGAAGAGGCTCCGGGTGAATAATACACGGAAGAGTAAGAGGAGCGCGGGCGAGTGGGCCTACCCCGCGCCGCGGTGGAGGGGGTGAGGGTGGGGGGAGGGGAGGCCGACGCGCGCGAACTCTATCGTCCGCTGATGAAATTAAAAACCGTAAAACCTCCCGTAAAGGAAGGTGTCACGACCGGTGCTTATAATTGAAATTACAATGGGGCGAACGGGAGAAGTTCGTGGAGCTCGCGAGCGGTGGCCACGAGGCTGTGAATATTTGACCTCCTCGGCGAGTGACGGCGTCCGTCGTCTGTTTTCTGTCTCCCTCCAGCCGCTCGCGGTGGCTGCTGCGGTGGTCATGTTGCTTTACGGCTACACCTGCTTTATGCGGACGTGCTCTCCCACGACGCTCCGGCCGAGCGTGTGGCGTGCCAGGCGGAGCGACCTGCGGCGTCAGAGAAACCTCAACGCGCCTCAAACGCCCCCGGCCGGGTCTCGAGGGCACCACATATAGTTTCAATGTTGAATGGGCGAAACTATCGTAGCTTCTACTTGTTTCTTTTAATTTGTGGAGTTTCTAATGTATATCAGTCTGGCATTCCTACTTCCTTAACGGAGACGGTTGTGCTTAGCACAAGACCACAATGGAATGTAAAATATATTAAGAACTCCGAGGAAATTCCAAAAGATGATGAGGACGGATACACTTTCCCTTGGAGCCCGCCCTCTCCACAGCGTCTTCCGCCTATAGATTCTTCTCGCTCCTGAATTGTATTCCCGCAGCTTTGGTGGCTCAGAGCATCATTTAATGTCACTGCAGTGCGTCTGATTGGAAGATCCTAGGGTTCCACTCCCGACTGTGAAAGGATTTTCGACACTAGTTGGATAGCTAAGGCCAGTTCATCCGTTGTCTGGAGAATTCTATAGGTTGCTGCTCTAATCGGTAGTTCTTCGTGGTTTCTCCGATCAACACCAGGTGAATGCTGGAGAAGTTCTCTTAACAAACGGGTTACGGACCGCGCGCGATCTTTCCTTCCTCACTCTTACACACATCATGCATTGTTCCTGTATGAATGTTCAGTCGGGAGCTTGTCCTGGCTCAGAGGTGCCCACTGGTGGGAGAAACCTGATTGGGGAAAACTTCGCAAGCCGATGGGTAGGTCGGCGCCGGATCTCACCATCCAGCGGGGGACGTTCACCGTCACTATCCGCGATAAAACATGCACTACACTTACGGAACTAACGACCTTTGCAGTTGATATGCCCAGAATCATCATTCAACTCAGTAGTGTTTCAATGTTGAAAGGGGCTGAACTTACACAGCTTCTGTTTTGGTGACATTTCACTACAGTGTAATAATTTTTTTTTTCATTTTGAGACGAGTAAATTATTTTGCAGAAAAAATTTCTAAACGAATATCTCTTCTGTGCGGTGATTTAGTCAATAACTTGACGCCAGTATTTAGCGAAGGGACACAACGCACAGCATCCTGGAGTATATTTAGAGAATATTAGTCGATGTTCCATCAGAAATATTTATTTTGGAGATATTATCGTAACACTTTTTTTCAATATTTTTCTGGAACATTGTAAGAAATGTTTTCTTTTCTAGCTACATAGCTAGAATATTCGAAATATCTGGTAATTTCATATTCGTGATGAAATGATATGCTAAAATTGTGCAGCAAAATGCATTATCTTTCCCAACAGACTTTTTCAATACAAGAAGATTTATCCTAATTAATAAAACAAAAAATATCTCATGGAAATTTGTTGACAAGTCCGTATTCATAATTGCACCATTATTTAAAGTGGTTGCAGCTTTCATATTTGTAATATGATCCCTCTGAAACTTTGTTTCACTGATAACTATTTTGAACATCGTGTGTATTCTCACCCAGAGATCGTAAATTAAATTTATTACGTGTAATAAACACGTTGCCCTTTGACACAGAGACTGTTTTGCTGACAAATGTTGATAATACTACGCCACATCTGGTGGATGCTATAATCTCCTAATGAGAATGTACGACTGTTTATTTGTAGTACTTCTCGTGTTTAGTGAATGCACGCAAACTTGCAACATCATAGATTTTTTGTATCAGTGTTTTCGTAATTGGGTTCGTCGGAAGCAAATAACGTTGTAAAGTGGAAGTGAAAATAATGTTTCATATTTCACCCATGAAATGTGAGGGTAAAAGAGCGTGTAGTTTTCGCAGAAAATCTGCTCACGTGTAGTCGAAAGAGGGGAACGTTATTTTTCACCTGCTGACTAATACGCGTGTTTGTGTCTGGGCGAAATATTGAAACTCCGAAGCCGCCACCACGGCCCGCTGCGCTGCGCCGAGCTGCGCGGCTGGTGCTTCCATTGTTTTATGTTCTCCGCGTGCCTTATGATGTGCTATGAAACAAGAACATCACGTCTGGAGACATGTTTCCTGCTTAGCGCCGAGGCTTGTTCCAAGCGCAAGGAGATTCCGCTGCCGCCAGCGACCCCGAGGCGGGGTCAGGGACCGGCAGGCGCGGGGCGGGAAGGAGAGGGCGGGCTGGGCGGAAGGGAGGTAGAGACGGGGCTGGGGAGGAAGGGACGTGGAGGCGGGGCGGGGTGGAAGCCGTGGAGGGGCGGATGGCGGGAGAGGTTTCAGGGGTGGGCGGGGGCGGTCACTGGGGGGCAGGCGGGGAGGGAGGCAGAGGAGGGGCTGGGGGGAAGGGACGTGGAGGCGGGGCGGGGGTGGAAGCTGTCAAGTGGAGGATGGCGTGGGGCAGCGCTATGGCCGGTGGCAGGCATGGAGGCGAGTGGGGTGTGGAGGGCGGAGGTGGAAGGGAGGTGGAGGCGGGGCGGGGGTGGAGGGGAGGAAGGCTGGGGCGGTGGTGGGGCCGGTGGCACGGCTGGGTCGAGGCGGAGGTGGGCGGTGGCGGTCGCAGGGACGCAGGCGAGGAGGATGGCAGGGGAGGGAAGGGAGGTGGGGGCAGGGTGGAAGCCGTGGAGAGGAGGAAGGCGGGGGCGCAGGTGGGGGTGGTGGCGGAGGCGCAGAGAGATGCGAAAGCCTGGCGGGGGCGAAGGACGGTAGGAAAGCGGAGGTGGGGTGTGGTTGGAAGCGAGGGCAGATGCGGAGACGGACGCTGATGTGGGGGCGGAGGTGGCAACGGAGGCGGCAGAGGACGTAGCGATATGATAAATAAGGAAGGGATGGTTGTGGTAGTAGGAATCTCAGAAGAAGGCAGAGCGAGCGTTACAGAAGGTTGTGAAGAGGAAAAATTTTGAATGCGTTGCAGACGTTGGAGAGGAAGATAGGACGACTACATATGGAAAATAATAAATTATTAAAAAAAACTAAATACAGATGGGAATCAGCTCTAGGGTTAAAACAAGAGAGAGAAATAATTAGGGAGATGAAAGATAGATGTAAGATGTAAGAGAGGCAACTGAAGTAACATGAGAGAAGTCGCGTGCATATTTAGCGTGAACTAACAATATGGTACATCGTCCACTTCCTGCATAGGTAATAGTAACACGAGACTCTGAAGAAAAAAGATAAAAATGGTGTAGGAATTTTTATCGTTTAAATTGGTTCGCTTAAATTACATGATCACGGAGAATGTAAATAATCCAAGTAGCATACTCATGTTGCAGCTTGTACGAAAAAAGACAGTTTGGCAAGGTCGGAGAGACTATTTCGTTTACTTCACGACAAAATGAAAGTTTAAAAACAAGGCATTTTGTGGAGAAGGTAAGAAGAAACGCAGAAGACAAAACATTAAGTAAAGCATTACAGGTAGAATTATCCTGATTCAACTTCCAGTGACATGTTCCTTAATTTGCTGGATAAATTTCGTTCCAGTCTGGCCTACATAAGCTGCGTTGCAATCATCACAGTTTACAATATATACTCCACTTTTTCTTGATTTTTGTTGGGTCTTTATTTCTACAGACCTAAGAATTTATTTTTTAATGGTTTTATAATTTGAATTTGAATTAAATCCTGAAGTTGTCTGTTGTGTGGTGGTCTAAACGTTGAGACTATCTGTCAATGTAAGTAATACAAATAAAGGATTTTTTGGGACTTGCAGAAGAATTCACAGAAAAAACTCACTAGTTGCCTCGTACTTAATTCAACAGAATCACTTTTTTACCCTAACATCGATTTCAAAATTCTACATGTTCAAAATAAGTGACCTAAATGAAACATTTTATATTATTCGGAAATTATAAAATTGTTAGTCAAGCCTTCCAAAATAGACACACAAAATAGATTTATTCTGCACGTCTTCACTTCCTCTCCTCCTCTGACACCCAAAGTCGCAACGGAAGTTTCGCTTCACGTGTTGGCTTATGAGCACGTTCAGACCTGCGCGGCAGGCGAGCGTCGCGGCAACGGATTGGCAGCGTTGAATCGGCGGCGAAATTTGTAACACAGTCAGACGCGTTTCTTTCACTGCAGCTCGAGTTTCGCGAAAGTCCGCCCGTGTTCGGGCGTCTTCACTCCCCTTTGGTTTGAGCGATCTTGCCAACCGTCACCAAAAGCTGACTCGTAATTGACGCTCCGGTGTGATCGGTCACGCGAATTCCGCGGCCGCGTCTAGCGCGGAACTTTCCGCTCCGCACCCGCTGCGGATCTACCGCGCCGGTCTGTGGGAGCCTTAACGCAGTCAGACGCGTTTCTTCCGCTGCAGCTCGAGTTTCGCGAAAGTCCGCCCGTGTTCGGGAGTCTTCGCTTCCCTCTGGGTGGAGCGACCTTGCCAACCGTCACCAAACGTTGACTCGTAATTGACGCTCCGGTGTGAACGGTCCCGCGATTTCCGCGGCCGCGTCAAGCTCGGAACTTTCCGCTCCGCACCCGCTGCGGATCTTCCGCGCCGGTTTGTGCGAGTCTTTAAAGTTCTGTTTAATTAATAAATACACTATTGATTTTTTTAAACAAGCTCGCGCCTCTTTCTACAGCGTCTGCGCCCCACCGTCTGAGGATCTCTGGACCAGCGGGAGGCGGAATCGCGTCTCTGAAGGAGGTGGCGGCGGCGAAGGCGAAGGCGGAAAAAGGACAACAGCGCGCCGTGTTCCGCGTCGCCCCGGCTTCTTTATTGGCCCATTTGCCGCTGTTCTCTCATCCCGGCTCCCTCGGGTCGCAGCGCTAAGCGAGACTTACGCGCCACTTAAGACGCGAGGTGGCGCTTTTTAAAGCCCGCAACGTGCCTGCTGTACCGCGAAGGTCCTGCTGTACCGCGCAGCAGCAGGCGGCGCCAGCGGGGCGGGGCGGGGCGGGGAGGGGCGGGGCGGGGAGGGGCGGGGAGGTGCGGGGCGGGGCGGGACAGGGAAGCGCGGGGAAGGACTCGGCCGAGCGGAGCAGGATGGAGCGGGGTCTGGCGGGATGAGACGAGCGAGGCGGGGAGGGTCGGAACGGGACAGGGAAGGGCGGGGAAGGACCCGGCCGAGTGGAGTAGGATGGAGCGGGGCCTGGCGGGATGAGACGGGCGAGGCGGGGAGGGTCGGAACGGGACAGGGAAGGGCGGGGAAGGACCCGGCCGAGCGGAGCAGGATGGAGCGGGGCCTGGCGGGATGAGACGGGCGAGGCGGGGAGGGTCGGAACGGGACAGGGAAGGGCGGGGAAGGACCCGGCCGAG
>BLKR01007147.1:0-43097 GCA_011170035.1 Teleogryllus occipitalis | reverse complement strand
GGAGCGAGGGCGGGAGCGAAGGCGGGAGCGAGGGAGGGAGCGAGGGCGGGAGCGAGGGCGGGAGTGAGGGCGGGAGCGAGGGCGGGAGCGAGGGCGGGAGCGAGGGCGGGAGCGAGGGCGGGAGCGAGGGCGGGAGCGAGGGCGGGAGCGAGGGCGGGAGCGAGGGCGGGAGCGAGGGCGGGAGCGAGGGCGGGAGCGAGGGCGGGAGCGAGGGCGGGAGCGAGGGCGGGAGCGAGGGCGGGAGCGCGGGCGGGAGCGAGGGCGGGAGCGAGGGCGGGAGCGAGGGCGGGAGCGAGGGCGGGAGCGAGGGCGGGAGCGAGGGCGGGAGCGAGGGCGGGAACGAGGGTGGGAGCGAGGGCGGGAGCGAGGGCGGGAGCGAGGGCACGAGCGAGGGTGGGAGCGAGGGTGGGAGCGAGGGTGGGAGCGTGGGTGAGGGCATGGGCGGGAGTAGGGAGAGGGCGCGTGGTCGTAGAGGAAGGACACGACGGTGCTGACGTCGTTAGGGCGCGTTGCATAAATAACCGCGGTCGCAAGAGGGCGCCCTCTCCCAGGGCCACTCAGTTAACAAGAGCGGCTTAGGCGGTCGCTCCCGCGCTCGCTCGCTCGCTTTCCTGCTGGACTCAGGGCTGCCACCCCACCCGCACCCCACCCCCGCATCACTCAGACATCGCTGGCGTCCTCTCGTCAACGAGATAGACCTTAAGGTAGACACTGCAGTGTTTTTTCTTGCAGCTCAGATCTATCAAGCCATGTTTTGTCCTTCTTTTCATAGTGAAATAATTTTGGAAAGGTTAAAAGCAGCCTCCAGATATGGGGTCTCTTTATATTTGTAAATAAATGCCCTCTTCGTGTGCATGACTACATCATTTCTACAGAGCCTTCTTAAGCACCCGATTGTTTACATACTGGCACTCACCTTTGACTATGTTGGAAACCAGAGACAAATGGCACAACCCTCACACCACCGCCACACCGTCTCCCCCACATCGAATCACTCCTCCCACGCCATCGCGCCACCGTCTGTTCCGCATCTCAGCCCGTCGCGTCGCCGTCTCTTTATGGGCGGCTCTCCGTCCACTGCCGTCCTCTCTGTCGCTGGCGGCGACTCGCATCCGGCGCCTGAGGCGAGAGCGCGGCCGGCGACGAAGGACGTCATGAAACCTCAATGGCTCCACCCTACCCCGCCTCGCCAACGCCACGCCCGCGTCCTGTCCCGCTCCCGCCACATCCTCCGCGCCCCAGCCCCCCCTTAGACTCCGTCCGGCCGCGCCCCGCCCCTGCCCCGCCCCCGATCCCAATCCCGTTGGCCCCCGCCCTGCCCCGCCTCGCCCCGACCCCGCCCGATCCCGCCCGGCTTCCGCCCCGCCCCTTCCCCGTTCCCGCCCCGTCCCGTCCCAGACCCGAAACAGACCCAAACCAGACCCGAACCAGACCCGAACCAGACCCGAACCAGACCCGAACCAGACCGGAACCAGACCCG
Organism: Teleogryllus occipitalis; assembly: GCA_011170035.1. Taxonomy (NCBI): domain Eukaryota; kingdom Metazoa; phylum Arthropoda; class Insecta; order Orthoptera; family Gryllidae; genus Teleogryllus; species Teleogryllus occipitalis. Next base: position 41,617 of record BLKR01007147.1, on the reverse strand, counting down.
AACCGAACCCGAACCCAACCCGAACCCGACCTGATCCCGACCCTAACCCGAACCCGACCCGAACCCGACCCGAACCCGACCTGAACCCGACCCTAACCCGAACCCGACCCGAACCCGACCTGAACCCGACTTGCCCCCACCGCAGCCACGGCTCCGACCCCATCCCGCCCGCCCCGAACCCGTCCCGACCCCATACAGACCGCGCCCCGACCCCAACCCAACCCCACCCCTCCGGCGGGTTTATTCACTCTATTTGTTTTCGTGAGAATTCACTATTATCGTTTAGGGCTTTTGCTTATACGGTTCGTCCTTCAATTGTTATGGGTCGTTTTGGAAAAAACATTTGAAAGTGTCGCCGTGCATAATAGCTTCATGGAGTTTCCGCCATTCTCTTATAGCCAGGGCTGCCCATTTAAGGGAAAACTAACCATATGTTAGAATCTGTCGATGTAGAATACGGTTTTGTCTTCAGAGTAAGAGAGGACTGTAGAAGTACTTCTCCAAAAAGAGAAGCTTCCGGGAAAAACACGGGCAGGCACGTAGCATCTCCAACAGTGGTGTTTTCTCGTAGTGAGCAAAGTCTTGTGTCAACGCCCAAGAAAATAAAATATAATTGAATTGAATTCCTTTGAATTTATTTAGATTTCCTTCATTCATTCGGTCTTCCGTGCGATTGGTGTCATAGATTGGCGCCAGCCCCTCCATGCAACGCAGGCAGTCCGCGAACGCAGCTCAGGCCGTTGGCGAATGCCTCCAACGTCTTCAGGACGGATCGCGAGGCGGCAGCGCATGCGCGCGACGTCCCCCCACTCGAGGACCAAAGCGTGCCAAGGCGTTGGATCTCTATTCAACGGCCTGCTGGCCGTGATTGTGATATTCTTCGTTACGCGTAGCATGGTTTAGCGATATTTATAAAATTAGTGTTATTTTTTGATAAGAATACAGAAAAAGTGGAACAATAGTTTTAAATAATTGTTTTCCTTCCCTTTCGTATCAAGAAAAGAAACTAATTGAGTGACGGGCAAACGAGTCCTAACCTGATATTTGAAAATTTAATTTTTAAAACGAGAATTGAAAATTGGGAAAGGCGTTGAACATGTCTTTTTAAATACTATAAAATGTATTATTCCAATCTTTGCAATAGTAAATACAATATTCTCATTGTTGTTATTTTGCGACTATCTTTTCCTCAGGGGCGCGCGAGACGAGGGCGAGCAGAGGAACGGCGGACCACGTGACGTTTTTGAAAAAGAAATGACTGGCGCTAATCTCCGTAAACCACTTATCTATATGCGGTCTTAGATTGCAAAAGCGAGCTCAACCGTGTCTCTTCTCTATATACTGCTATTACTTAGTTCTGCATCTATCTATTATCAATCTCTCTCTCTCTCTCTCTCTCTCTCTATATATATATATATATATATATATATATATATATATAAAACGTTCCGGTATCTCCGGAATTATTAAATTAAACAATAAATGTATCATTATTTCTATTAAAAATAAGTAATTTGGAAAGCGTTCCGAGACCTAAAATTTTATAAATTAATCACTGTATATAACTTAGTGTTCTTCGATATCATATTCGAATTCACTCTCATGTGACCAAGCCTTGTCAACTCTTGCTGTCTCTCCTTACTTCCTCGCAAAAACAAACAATATTTTGTATTATCATTAGGCGCTAATTGGAAATACTAAAAATGATCAGGTTGTTATCAATTATGGATTTTTAATAAGAGTGCTAGCCGAAGTGGAAAAGAGGAAATTGAATTCGTGGACCGCAAATTTTAATCATTCAGGTTTTTGGAAAATGAAAATCAAAGAAAATGTTAAAATACAAATGAACAGTAACATCCAGGTAAAATACAGGGAAGCAAGAAGCTTTTAACACGATGTTTAGTACCAGAGATAATCCATAATCTTTCTAAAGTAATGCTAATGATGCATCTTTTGTAACATCAAACAATTCTTGATATTTACTTTAAGATTTGGTTTCTGGTTTTTATAATCATTCAAAATTTCTACACGAGTAATATTTATTCCAAGTTTCTCATTCAGAGGAGTCGCTAGGAGGAAGAGCAAGAGGAAGTGAAGAGGCTATTGCATAATATCTTTGTTAAGAAACACATTCGAGAGGTTTGTTATTGCTTACAAAGCAGGTTTTTATTGTTGATATTTTGTGTATTTGCTTCAAAAATATTTCTTTCATAAAATTACATATACATGTTCAGTCTTCTTCTGCTCCAAAGACACCATTCAAATTATTAAGAAGATAGGTAATATAATTTGTATACATTCAAACTGTGGTGCATGGTTGGCGTTTCAGGTCTGAAGTTATTGATTTGTTTATTTATTTATTTATTTATTTATTTTACGTCAAAAAACAGTCGAAACTGCGTATGACGTGCTATGGGGAGAAGTGAATTCTGTGGACATTTTCAAAATTGTGTGATCCCTACACTAAGTCATATACTAAATGAATTTTGAAAATTAAAAAAAAGAGCTCTCATGTAATAAAACCTATTTTACATTTGTTTTACATTTATTTGTTTTACATTCACAATCTCTCATCGATTGTGGTAGCATTCAAAAGTTAGGAGCTCTCCTGAAATCAATAAAAGCAAGTTTGTTATTTATTACTTACTTTTATATGTGCTTGTTATTGTTAATTATCTTTACTTGTCTGTACAAAGTGTTTCAAAAACTGTTTCAATTGTAATTTCACCATGTTTATTTGTTTTGTAGATTGAAAAGAAATGGCGACTCTTCCTGCTGAAAAAAAAAAGAAAAAAAATAGAACCACTCGCGGTTCTTTCAGTTAGAAGTTCTTTAAACGATGCCTGAAAATGTAGTAGTTGACAGAAATTGTAATATTACAATATTACGTAATCGTCAAGTTATATATTAGGTAATCGTTAATACGAGAAACTACGTGGTGTTGTGGCGTACACAATTTGTGGGAAACACGACGCCAGCTCAGAAGTCGTGAATAAGACCTGACAATACCTTCGCCTACACATCAACGAAGCGTGATTTTCTGTTTACATGTATCATCAAGCCCATTACCGATAGAGCAATATGAATTTATTATTTTCGCTTTGTCATCGACGGTCGTTACCTGCGGAGGCGGTGTGCGGCCAGGAACTTCCCCAAACAGACGGCCGGCGGCGCATCGCCTGATGAGAGACAAGATGTCAGATTGTGGCGAGGGACCCCGCGACCTGCATGAAAGCTTCATCGGTCACATGCGACAGCTTGGGCAAATAGCACATGAATGATAGGCCTGGCCCCTCTGAATATTCCAGGGCATCCAATGTCACTTCAGTCGCCGTGTGATTTGCATACACAATACAGTCCTTTCACACAATTAGGTAATTCATTAACCACAGAGGAGCCGATAAATATTTATCATATAATTAGCTTTTGTGTGAGGCAGTTCAAAGAGGAAAATGTTGCCTTTGTTTTAAAATTATTCGCCGGAATTTATTTTTTACAGTCTAAAAAGAAGAGGATGCATCGTGGTTGATGACATGGCGGGTCTGAACCAGATCAAAACGAACTACGTTAGGTTCGAAAAGTCGCTTTTGACGCTAATAAAATTTCAGAATTCCCCATGCGTCAAATAAAGGAAAAATATCCTTTTGAAAAGTCTTGAAATTTTAATTATTTTCCAAAGTCGAAATTCACAGTACTTGAAAACCACTGTCTGATGAAAAGGAGTTTCATTTTAAATATTTTTATTATTAAATTTTTGAAATATTTGTTTATCAATGAATGTTATGTTGATATTTTTAAAGCTAAAGAAACGGTTTGTTATATATATGGGTGTCAAATATAGAGTTACATATAGGGCAAAGTCACAGACGTTATAGGTTAATTATGCCCACATTATTATTATTGTTCATTCCCATAGCACGTTTAGTAGATCATGTATTAAGATCAAGACAGCTGGCCTCGACAGATGCCCTTATTGAAACCCACGTTACATATAAATGTTTTGAATTATTTTTGGCATGGTGGACATTCTCAAATAATCGTATCTCACATGAATACCATAATACTTCCGTAATCCTTTGCCCTGACCGGTAACTATGTGAGCGTGCAATCAATGTGTGTAGTTCATGAGCTTGCCTTTTACACCAAGAACAACTAGTCCGGTCCCAAGGTGGGGCCATGGCTACCATGGGCATTTGTGAATGGTACAGAACCGAGACGGATTTAGGGCCTACTTGGGCGTTTGGTTTGGAGACCACGAGAAAACTCTTCCTAGAGAATCGTCTAAGGAAAGTGGTTGGTTTCACGAAAGGCCTTAGCAAGTCTCTTAGGCGCCGATAGATGGCATTCGGAAAAGATGGAAAATGGAAAGGGGATTGTATAAATTCCGAAAAGTAGTCAGGACTCAAAAGAAGGAAAACTAACTATTAAGGAGAAGTCTGTGTACTTTTCTAGTCGACTAGTTTTCGAGTGTCTTGCATATTCCTTAATTCTTCGTATCGGTGAAAATAAATCTTTATATTTTCGCTGGACCTTTTCTAGATTATCTTACTGAAAAATTTGGTATGGATCCCAATATACTGCTCGTTAGATACGCATGTAACATGTTTCGTAACATGTAAGCTAACTCTTTACCTCTGGCGATATTGTTCTCCAGAATCTGCAAAACACAGCCTAAAGATGTCCAGCCTCTTCTACAATAGGTTTTACTCCATTGAATTGAATTTACTAACCTGCTTCTTCTCTGCGCAGCATTTTTTGACAAATTCTGTTATGTCCGTAAATATACTAATCATAACAGAAGAGAAAGTCTACTTTGTGCGTTAAACATTGAAAAACGCAATGATGATAAACATTGAAAAACGCAAAATTGGTGTGATATTGTACAATAATGCTGTGCTGGGTATCGCATAGCTTGATTTTTTTTTATTTTACGTCAAAAAACAGTTCAAACTGCGTATGACGTGTTATGGGGAAAAGTGAATTGTGTGCACATTTTCAAAATTCTGTGATCCCTACACTAAGTCATATACTACTTAAATTATATATTATTAAAAAAACACCACAGCTGAGTTACTCGGCGACTGAGTAGTGCTTTTCAGCGACGAGATAAAGAAGAAAAAATGAGGTACCAAATGAAATGATGGTGATTGGACAAATGCGATACGACGTAATACAAAGCACAGGAACGGGAAAAACATAAGGAAAACTACCGTGACTGTTTTTTTTTTTTCACTTAAAATTCCAAAAGAAGTGCCGAGGACTCGAACACAGGTCAGAGGAAGATAGATGCTTTGCGACCTTTAAAGAAATAATAACGGAATTATTTACTGATTGATAGCATGATGATCACATTGGTATTTTTGCTAACCGTGAAATTACATTAATATGTTCTTACAATACTAGAAATTAAATTAAATAGCGCAATCTTGTACATTATTAATATGAATGCAATGAATATGAATGACAGCCTTAGATCAGAGATCTGTTCTGAATAAAATTGCGACCTTTTTATTTTACCAAATTGGTTTCTGAATAATTTAATATTGGTTAGATCTAGTTATTAAATGATTTGAAGAAATGTGTTCTCCTTTCATATTTTTTCAACAACCTTTGTAAAATAACAGAACATATAAAGAGGTTATAGTCTCAAGGTTCGTGAAAATTGTGAAGCTCCCACTCTACATAGAAAAGGGGTTGATGATTCATTTGAAAGTCTCTACATATCTGTTATATCTATTTCTACAATGATGCCAATGTCGTGTAAATATAGACAGATAGATAGATAATTTATTTAATTGGCTTTGGGCATTAAGCCCGGTGGCAAATTCTTTACACTTACTTTACATCTAACACCATAATACACTAATGAATACTAAAATTACATAAAATTCAATAAACAGAACAAAATTACTCCATTTAAGGCATGCCTACTAAATGCAGAGGCCCTTCACAGACTACTGATCCTATCGCTTACACTATTATTAGAATTTAATCTTAACCTAAAAGTGTTGATGTTTCTAGGAAAAGTCTCCATTAGTGCTGCAGGCAAGCTATTCCATGACTCAATAGTCCTATTTACAAAAGAGTATTTTCCAACATCAGTTCTCTGTTTCCTTGGACGTATTTTTCTAATATAGTCGTGACGTGCTAAGTAGACGGGTTCATACATTCTTTCCAGAATTTCCCTCCATGCCGGATTTTTCCCTAACGCTTTGTAAAATATACACAACCTCGCTTTTTCCCTACGGCTCGCCAATGATTCCCATGACGATACTTCATTGGAAATATTTCCTAACGAATTACCCCTTTTAACAAATTTTGCTGCTACTTTCTGATCTCTTTCAATGGAGTTTATTTGGCCCTTTCTATATGGATCCCAACACGCTGCTCCGTACTCTAACACTGGGCGCACAATGGTTGTATATGATAGTTCTCTAGATTTACTGCTTCCCTTCCTTAACACTCGCATTACAAAGTGTAAAGATTTCCATGCCATCCCAACAGCAAAGTTGACGTGCTTCCCCCATCCAAGTTGTTCATTAATTATCACCCCCAGATATTTACAACTAGTTACCTGTGGAATTATCTTACCCGCAAGGAAATACTTAGCTGTCCCTTTATTTCTACTGCGCGTAAAACTATTTTGCATTTATCCGGATTTATCTTCATTCTATTGATTTCCGTTCATTCTTCTAAGCATCGCAAGTCTCCCTGTAATTTATCCCGATCCGATTTGTTCTCGATCTTTCTGTAAACAAGACAGTCGTCCTCAAAATGTTTAATTTTTGAGCCTATTCCCTCGGCTATGTCATTTACGTACACTAAATATAATAAAGGTCCAAGTACACTCCCCTGCGGAACCCCAGACGCTACACTAACTCTTTCCGATAGGCTGTTTCCCACCCTGGTGGCGGTTCCGTGGTAAAATCCTTAATCCACAGTACCACTCTCGAGTCTAGCCCTATTCTGTCTAGTTTTTTAAGTAGTCTATCATGGGGGACAAGATCAAAAGCCTTCGTAAAGTCTATTACCGCCGCATCGATTCTATCACCCTCATCTAGTGCATCCGCGATATCTTGGCAAAAAACTATTGTTTGACTTCCACTCGAGTAACCTTTTCTTAAGCCATGCTGCCCCTCAAATAGACAATTTTCTTTACTCCAAACATTTCTAACGTACTCAGCGATTTGATGCTCCGTCTGCTTACAGACAACTGATGTTAGGCTAACAGGACAATAATTTTTAACTTCTGATCGAGACCCACCCTTATTAATGGGAACTACAAATGCTTCTTTCCAATCCTGAGGAAGACTTGAATTATTTAAGGTAATATCAAAAAGTCGCAACAGATATGGAATCATGGCTTCACCTCCTGCTTTCAATAGGTCTCCCGAAATGTCGTCCGGGCCCACTGATTTATTCTTTCCAATTCTCGCTATTCGTTTTCAAAGATCACGTGGAAATTAATGTGGCTACATTTGGAACAATGACTATCAACTGACTTCTCCAAAAGGTTGTCAGTGGTCAACTATCCAGTGAAGCACCGGCATTTCGGAGGAATTTGTACAATCCTTCCTTTTAAATTTCGCGCACGCCGTTCTGGATACAGTGCCTCCTAGTTGCCTTCACCAGCCTGGCCTTTCATAAGCTCTCCGCCCGCAGGGTACGGAGCGTTCAACGTGGCCTTGCTGCTGACGGGCGTGCTGTCGGCGCTGAGCCACCAGGGCAACACGGCCATGCTGTCGTACCTGCTGCCAGCGGCCGAGTGCGACCTGGGCCTGACGCCCGCCTCCAAGGGCGTGCTGGCCGCCACGCCCTACGCCGGCATGCTGTGCAGCGCGCTCACCTGGGGCTTCCTCTCCGACACCGTGGGGCGGCGCCGCCTGCTCATCGTCCTCTACCTCCTGGACGGCGCGGTCAACCTGCTCTCCAGCCTCACGCAGGCCTTCTGGTTTCTGCTCATGATGCGCTTCATCGGAGGCTTCATGTGAGGCCCGTCTTTTACGCTATTCGGAGCTTTTGCTGCTTTTTGACCAATGGTCAACTCTGCACAGGGTTTCTCATCTTCCATCCATAATTAATTCTGAGAGCTGCAGTTCCAAATTCAGACTTCTCGATCTTATTTGAGTTGCATTCCTTTTACTTGCAGAGAAGTTCTTTTTTCTTCTTCCAGAGAGGACGATCATGCAGAGAGAGAAACTACTCAGCTTGATGATCTTTCACCAGAGAGGGTAAAATTTGTCAGAGACCTTGTTGCAACATCTATAAATCACTTATGTCCGCTTTCTACGGATCCAAACACATCACTTGTTATAGACCGTTTTGCGCGACATAATTTTACGAAATAATTTTCATTTCTTCGTGGCTCGACATGCAAGTCTTCGCAAAGCCAAAGTAAACCTAAGCTGTCTACGTTTCATCGATTAATCTATTTTAATTTATTTTATACAATTATTAAAATTACACCTTTTCTGTTTAAAAGTTTGAAATTTTTGTAAAACACTTCCACAAAAACTGAAACCTACTAATTTACATATTAAATCCATTCCCAAGCAAAATTTCCGATAACCGATGTTCGGTGGTCGGTGTACAGAGCAAAATAAAGGCAAATACAAGAGAATCTGCTTCGACATCACTGAAGCATGAAAAATCATAAACTAGGAGCCGAAGACTGGACTGTAGGTTCGAGTCCCTCTTAATGCATGTATACTTTCACCATGTGACTGATTGATGTTTCAGGGACTAATGACATCAACTGATATGGTCATTAGTCCCGTTTGTATAGTGAATGTTTTATCCCAAGAGGTGGCGGTGATTCCTTTCCCCGTTGGGTGATGTGCTACAGCACCATCCTATCCGGCTTGCGAGGTTTTCCCTATCAGGAAAGGAAGGAAAGATATATATAGATAGATAGATAGATAGATAGATAGATAGATAGATAGATAGATATATAAAATGTCGACATAGAAAGGGTATGCAGCTTTAGTGGGTAGAGGTGTCAAACACAATGTCTGAAACAGTTTCCTATACAAATTACTTGGATGAAGATGACAATGAGGAGGAGTGTCATACTTAGTTCTGGAATCAAAAGGTAGGAGAATCTTGAGGTTTTTTTGATTTGCTTTTCCTGATAAATAACCGCAATGGCAACTTGCCGCATGTTTGGGGATCCTCAGTTTCATCAGAGATGAACGATTATGGTCGAATTGGTCAGTCGACACTTACAGATTAAGGACTCATTAAGGAACAAGTGATTGCTTAAAAACGTCACACATGAGAGAGCTGATTTTTTTTTCAGAGACATCCTTCCGTTTGCAAATGATCCGCTGGGTTTTCCATTTCATCCCATTCCTTTTCGTAATATGTGTAATATACACCTTATAATATTCTGAGAAATCATTAGCGCCGCTTAAGAATGTAACCTAAATCGATAAAGAGATAGCCGAAGGAGCAACACTTAAGGGAGCGGGCGACATGAGATATGCGAATGAGAAAATTCTGCCTCATAATGACGCGTTTGAATACGAGGATACGATTATTCGTGGGTGGTAATATATGAGACCCTAACCAGGCGACAGTCATATGGTAAGAACACACATGAGTTGCACGGGACTCGAAGCCGCACCTTCCAGTTCGCATCCATGGAGTATGCGCCATCGAAACCGGCCAAATGCCTCTTATGGTTTTACTTCGTATATAACTTTATTGCAGACAGTGGATGGTACCACCTATACCTTAATACATGGGCTTAGTGGCTTTGTTACCTTCGTGAAAGCAGATTGTTCTAGTGATATAGTAAGGGCCGAGCGTGGTATTTCTTTCAAACGGCCGAGCGATACGTAACCCTCCCGGTCGAACGTCATTCCGCCGTGAACGTAAAATGCGCATTAGATCATTGACGCGCGTAAAAGGAATTACCAACTAAGGAAAAACACCTGCGTCTCATATTATATTGTCATTTTTCTCTCACAGAGAGGTGATTCCACAGTCCATTATATTTATTTGAAAGGTTTCGATTACTTGTCCATCACCCATTCATGATCAATAGGAAATTATATTTTCATGGTCTCTTCTGTAGAATCGAATTTCACTATTCCAAGCAACGAGAAACAAATATATAACATCCTTCAGAATGAATCCACAATGTCTCATTTTTGCCAAAATCTTCAAAAATATGTACTTCTCTTCGCAAACAATTCAAATGACTTAAAAGATGCAATTACAATTTTAATGTTCTTCGCGAATTAGATGTCTGAGAACATTCATTTCGCTTCTGAAACTTACATTTCATTTACATGCACATGATTATGTAAATGGAAAAAACTTCTGTTTCTGTTTGTAAAGTCCAAAAATGTTAAAAAGTTACCTCTGCCGTTCTCTGCTGAGACGTACGTAGTAGCGTTGTATGTCTTCTGCGCGTTGTCGCTGTGGCTCTCCCCTGACCTGGCCGCCGCCGGGGCTGCGCTATGGTTCCGCAGCATCAGCGGGCCGATGGCCATCCAGAAGACGTTCCTGTCCGAGTTCCACTCGTCGGGCCACCGGTCGCGCGTCATGATGTGGACGGGCGTGTTCGTGGCGGTGGCCAACGTGTTCTTCCCGGCCGTGGCGTGGGGCGTGCTGCCGCTGCCCGTGGAGTGGCGGCCGCTGCCGGGCTTCACCTTCAACTCGTGGCGGCTGTTCGTGGCGCTGAGCGCGCTGCCCGGGCTGGGCGCCAGCCTGGGCATCTGGCTCTTCAGCGAGAGCCCCAAGTACCTGCTGGTGTCCGGCCGCGGCGACGAGGCCCTGCGCGTGCTGCGCGTCATGTACCGCTGGAACACGGGCGCCGACCCCAACACCTTCCCGGTGAGCTTCACCGTCACACTCATCGCCATCGCCATCGCCATCGCCATCGCCATCGCCATCGCCATCGCCATCGCCATCATGATCGTCAACTTGAGAATTTTTAGGAAGTGGGATGAAACTCATTCAAAACTGCTGATGGAATACGGAATATCCTTGAAAACGTCCCTTGTTAATCTGAATACTTCTTGTTTCTAATACTTCTTTTCCGCTGTGTATTAGTAACCTGTTACTCCAAGACTTTATACTAGCTTTGTAAAACTTAATAAGTCTAGGATGAAATATATAGATCTCCAGGGCCTTCAAAACTCAATCGTTTGATTCACTATCAAATGCTTTCTGGTAGTCAATCCAAGCCAATGTCAAATTACGTTTCCGTTTCCTTACATCATTCAAGATGGTTTTTGTAGCAAGATTTTCTTGCAGCATTAGGAACTTTTGTATCCTTTCTGTTCAACTGTCAGAAGATGCTTCTTGTCTAGATGTCTGTACATTTTGTTACCTATGGCTGCATTTTGTACAGTCGACTCCGGTTGTAGTGAACTTTTGGAGACTAGCATTTTTCATTCACTGTATCCTAGGATGTCAAAATTAAACAGAATATCCCCACAATGATTGATTTTATTAATATAGATATAAAAGAAAATATATTAACAGCGGGAAACTGAAAATTTCAATACCTTTGTCTTTAAAAAATCAATAATTTCAAATGCTTGCTTTGTAAATTTTTCATTAGAAATTCTCTACATTCTTCTCCAGAGTTCGTGCTCCCCTTATTCTTGATTCTGTATTGCCCTCTATGTCTTAATATCGTTCAGCGGTATTGACACCCTTCAATAATCTCTTGCACTTTTGGAACACCGTCCCTCTCCGAAGGCCCATTCGCCCAATAACATACGAGATCCTTTCGGTAACAGCATGGCCCAAACGGCTAATGAAACGAATCGCTTTTTTGCACGGCGGGTGAGGTTGTGGCAGTCGCGCTCTTTCCTGTCGCCTATGCCACTGTTTCCGCACAAGGCATGAGATCATCAAGGTCCCCATTCCGGATCTGCCACATGGGAGACTTTTTCGATTATGACCTTTCGCCGACAATATTTTTTTCAAGCTGCATAGATAGTGTTGGAATTTGTGACACTCAGGCAAACTATTTTCCAGGAGGAAATTAATTTCCAGGACGTATTTCCTACGCGCACTATAACAAGTTCAGGTTCACTATAACCGAATTATTTTATGGTAATTTGTAATGTAAGTGAAATGGGACCAGTGACTTAAGTTCACCATTACCGAGGGTTTACTATATCCGCGTTCGTTATAACCGGAGACGACTGTACATTACTGGCAAACAAGTAATTTGTCTGTACTTCTCCTCGTGTCTCCCGTTTTGGGTAGTAGATACGTGATGACGCGTGTGAGCCATTCTGGGAGTTACATTGGGTTTTCTAAAATTTTATTAACGTTTGCTAGATGGGCATTTCTTAATCCAATTATTCTGGATCTTCCAGCCCGAGGGAATTCCAGTTTCCCATGTTCTTAATTGCTTGGAAGAGGCCCTCTTCCGAGAATTCGAAAACTTGTTGCACTGTTTCCACAAGTTCATCAGAAGTATTAACTTCAGATTGGAGGCAAGATGACGCATTGTTGTGGAATATGCTTTTTTCCCAGATTCCTGCCCAAAATGTTTCCACGTCTTTTGCAAGATAGAGAACATTCCCCTTCGAGTCAGATTGCGATAGAATATCTTCGCGTTTTTTTTTCGAACTAATTTTGTACCTGGAAATCTACTCTATTTTTGTAACATCTAATGCATTGAGCCCATGCTTGAATTTTCATTTTTAGCTTCTCAGCTGCCAGTAAAGAGTGATATTTCACGCCGAGTTTCGGCTTTTATAACTTTTTTTGTCCATGGGGGTACGGAGCTGTTTACTCGGTTTGTCTTTCGACGTGGTGTTCTTGGCTGGCCAAAAAATTATCTGAGACACCAGTTATACAAACGATGTGATTGATTTCAGTAATATCCAGATCTCCTGGGGTATGGACCACCTCATTTAAGACAAAATTCGCTGTCTCTATCTTTCTCTTAGCTTTAGAATTTATGTATATTCTCCTCAACTGTGCACGAGATGCGAATGGAAGTAGACGAACTCGTCCTATCTCGCGTCGAAGGATAATTCGTTTCATGTCCTTATCATGTGATTCATAGATGAATTTTCACCACTGATCGATGTTTGATTGAAAAGAGATGAACCTTCAACAGTACCATCGATTTCAGGGATATTTGATGGTTACATATATTCGTCATATGGATAATGCGATCGAAGAATATACCATGCATTTCCCTGAATGTTAACAAGTTGTTCTCAAATTAATTTCCTGTTGCTAGTATGTATGTATCGTTATTGACTGGCAAGCTTTTTTGAATCTAGGATAGGTCTCATATCTTGGATCCGCTCTCTCCATATCTCTAAAACTTCTATTTCTGGACCCCTTTTGTTCACCAAATCACCTCCTTTAATTCTTTCCATGTCCATCTCTGACGTTAGCTTGGAGCTAATGCAGACTTCTGGACCCTGGGAGTAACAGTCAGTAACAGGATGGTCAGACGTAAACAAGGTGACAGTTGACTCAGTTGTTGAGCAGGTATGAGACTTTGGTAGAACTAGGCACTTCAAGATGCATTACACTACTTGTTCTATTAATTTTGCTCATTGGTTTTAAGTGAAGTTTCGCAGGACGCAAGTTCCAGTTCACAGATTACACTTAACCCATGGGGTACTTCCTGTCATCCGTTACTTCGACCCACATAATCCTCGGGACATCCCCCCGCAGGGTCCAGCACGGGTCCATCCGCTCGCCAGTCGGCATTACTAAGTCCTACGGGATTTTCACTAACTTTGGATGGAAGCCTCCATTTCCTAATGCAAGGATCGGACCTCCACTCTAATCAGTGGCCTGGTGCGTTAGCCCAGTTTTTCTCCTGTACCCTCCATGGGCCGAAACAGGAAGACCAAATGTTCATGGCCCTTCCCTGCTACATACTTTCCGCTGCGGGTGCAGCCGCCCGTAACATGCAGACGCTGTTTCCAGCAGCCCGCTGCGGATCAAAGGCTGCGGTTAATTGTTCGAGGTGTCTCTTCCAGCATCTTCATCAATCCTTGTTTCTTCTTCTTCTTCGAAGATGCCGTTGAGATTCTCATCTGGATTTCTTCTTCGTCTGACCCCTCTTAACATATTCAGCATGAGAGGCTCTCATCTGGAGTACGTCATCTCACCACTCACATTTAACCTATACTTGGGTTTTCGTACCGTGGCGGATGACAGGTCATTTTTACACTTCCCGACTTATAAAACGAATCTTTTTAATTCATTCGCGAACGTCCTTCTCGACGGGGCTCATGGCCTCAAACATGTGCTTATCACTGTTATAAAGATTCATTTTATAAGGCAGGAGGTGTAACAATGATCTAATGTCATCCGCCACGTCACGAAAACCCAAGTATATTCAGCATCGCCTAGCTACTGGTAGCTGTAGCTAGGCGGTCGTCTACATAGCTCTCAAGCGCCACTACCCTCCACAAGGCCGTGTAGTCGGTGGGCGGCGTTGTTGGCATGGAAGGTGACGGGGGCTGCGTGCGTGCGTGCAGGTGCGGCGGCTGCGCGCCGAGGCGGGGGCGCCGGCGCTGACGTCGGGCTCCACCATGAAGAGCTCGCCGCTGCGCGCGCTGCGCCTGGGCTGGCGCCAGGTGCGCCCGCTCTTCCAGCGCCCGCACCGCCCGCGCGCGCTGCTCGTCTTCGCCATCCAGTTCTGCACGCTGCTCGGGTGAGTGCGCCAGCAAGCGCAGGGGGATGCTCTGAAAGACCGCTCCTGTTAAACGAAACGACCGATTTGCATTGTAACATGCACTGAAAGCCGCAAATTATACCCTGGTTAAAGAACCACCCATCTGCCCAACCACATAACAGCTTGTTCACAGCAATTATCTTTATTTACTACTTTTAAGAGACTTCTTTCAGGAAAATTGCCAATATGCAGTACAACGAATTTTTCGTTGTTAAAATTAATAATAATAATAATAATAATAATAATAATAATAATAATAATAATAATAATAATAATAATAATGCCTTTATTGATATGGCGAGGCTCTGGCCATCAGGCCCGCTCTTCTGCCTAACCACATGCCAGATGTATACAAAGAGTAAACATGTAATATCATATACAAATGTAAAAATATATTTAAGTTGTAAGTAATTAGTAGAAACCAAGTATAATTTAAAAGAAACTTTTAGAAAGATAAATAAAATATTAAAATAGATACAGAAATGTGGCAAATTTTGTTTGAACTATAAATGCATAGACGGAAGTTAAAAACAATTTGAATTCAATAACAATACTCCAAATGTTTGCGCGCTACGTGGCAGCCTGGTATTCACCCCGAACGACTAAAATTGAAGGTCAGGGGGATGCGGCAATCCAGAAACAAATAAATCGTTGCCACTCATATGGTATCTAGGATGCTCGCACCATTCGTTTAATATTTTTTAATGAGGCGGCGGATGTGAAAGTAACTTAACGTACCGTATGGACCGTGTGTGATCGAACAACCCCACACACGTTCTAGTTCTACCGGGGAGCGTTAGCTCCGCAGAGGGCACCTAAGTTTCTCGCTTTTACCCTCACTGCCCACAGGCGCACAAGTACGCCGACAGGTACTTGAATCTCGCTGGAACGCAGATTGCCCTCACGGCAACCTCCCCATCCAATGCCTGGGTCGGGCTGCCCTACCAGCTAAGTGCTACTAGCTATCCAGGCTGGTACTGGAGTCCGAATAACGCGCTACTTACATGCGCCGGGAACAAGTCCTTCCTCTTTGCCCAGAGTAACGACGAAGCTGAGAGCCCATTAGGGGACCACCCGAACTACGGTCCCCTTCCCGTCTCCTCACTGCCTACATCTTGAGACTATTAACGTATCGCTAGGACGTAGGCTATCTGAAGGGGGGTCCGTTTTCTTCGAAAAGACTTCTGTATTTGGGATCCAGAACGTTCTTCCGAACGTCCCTTGGCCCAATCCAACATAAGGATAGGCGCCATTCACCCAACTGGTGGGTTACCAGGCATGCCCGGTAACACGGCGTTTATATTTGGGTTTTCGTAATGTGGCGCCTGAGGGTATTATCTTCAAGATGGAATATGACACGCCCTTTCGCGTCTTTCTCGATCGTGCCGCTAGAGTCGCTTGATCTGCAGCACTGCTTGATACGGTCGCGATCATGCGACTTGCAGCAGGACAGAGAAAGACGAAAAAAGTCGCGCCATATTCCATCTTGGAGATAATACCCTCAGGCGCCACATTACAAAAACCCAAGTACAGCATGTGCCTACTCATTACCTACGCAGACAGGACCCCCCCCCCCCTGCGGGGGTATCTGCTCCCGTCGAACTTCTATATGTGGGACCCGGAGCATTCAAAAGAACGTCCTTCGCCCAATCCTGCCCAAAGGTCGACACGCTAGGGGCCCAATAGGAGGGGGGCCAGGAAAAGCAACTAGGCCCCTTCTCCGCACAAAGGAAATATTACGCCGCGCCGGGACGGGCCGAGAGCTGCCCGGGGGAGAGGGATGGCGTTGGTTAAGGGAGGAAGCGGATTTTGACTGAAAACACGGTGAAATTATGAAGATTAATATTGCACATGTTATTTATTAAACTGTGAACACAAAAGTTACAAATAAAAGTTGATTATTACTGAATGATTTATTTGCATAAATGACTTGCGGCAAATGAATGGAAATTAAAGTAGTTGAAGATGTTTTATATAATATGCCTCCTATTATGGTGAATCGTCACTGTTCTGTTTTTGGCATGTGAATTCACAGGTCACACGGTACGAAGGGCGTAAGTGAAACTTATACCTTACAGATGCAGGTGATGTGAAATGGAGACCTCTGCGTTGCACAGCCGGGTCGATGTCGGAATTCACGCTGTCACAGCCAGCAATGGCAGTCACTGCCAGCAATGGCAGGGCGCATAAGCAGCCCCGAAAAAAGAGCGACGTACCAGGCACGTGCTCACAAACGGCAGAAAATGAAAGGCAGAGGTTCACGTGGCCAGCTTCCAACAGACGCCCGGGAAAACGAATGCCCCACAACAAGCACCGATGTGGAGTTGGAATACAAAACTAACATTGTCCGTCCGTCCGTCTGGCCTAAACCATACGTAGGATTTTTTTCCATGTTGAAGAAAATCCTGTCCATCTGGCTTGAGTCGAAGCTTTGAGATTTTGAAAAAACATTCTTTAAAATTTGGGGGTACTTTACATGAACCCCCCCGGGCATTTTCAAAATTTTCTCAAAAGCGGCTCCAATTTTTTCTTTAAATTTCTTGACGTAGAGATATCCTTCACGCAGAGAACAAATTGAGAAGAATGAGCCGAGGCGGGGTACTTGCTTTTATGCTCGAAGGCAGAGATGTAACCGTCGAGGCTGTGTTCAGGGGACGAGCAAGGAAGTGTTTTGGGTTAGAGAATACGGCGCTGGCGGCCCGGTGGGGGTCGAGGGGGTGGCACGCAAGTGAAAAGACGCGGGTATCCGCTCAAGGCAGATGTGACGACATGCCGGTGAGGAATTTTGTGAAGTGTACGAACCATTAACGTTTAATTCTTTCAATTAAAAGAGCCGTCCTTAATATCTGGGGTAGTAGTGATAAGAATATTAAAGTGGGAAAGTCGGAGTTATCGACTTGCCCAGTAACATGAGAGAATTTGTGTTGCGTCAGGAATCTGAGCCCAGCGCTCACTCAAGACCCATCGCTTGAAGTTTCTTTTAGTTTTTTAGTTCTTTTAGCATCTTTAGTTGTTTTTGTCCGAAGAAAGGCAAGAAAATCGAGGTTTGGTGCTCCCAATGGTTCATACATAACCTACACAAGAAAGGAAGTTCGTTACCTATACCAAGTAAAATGTTTTCTCCATATTTAGTTCTTTCATTAAGGTAATGTACATTTTTTTGAAAGTTTGAGTAGTTTTGGCAGAATTTTCGTACAATATTTGCAACTTAAAAAAAACAAAACAAGTTTTACACAAAAATGGCTCCAAATTTTTTCTGTAAACTCTTAATACTAATAGTGTTAAATGTATTCAATGAGATGACATAAACGTCATTTTGCTGCATACTTTTGTTTTTCAAAAATTACAAAAATGTAATCTTTTGAACTCGCCTCTCACGTCGTTAATATTTACTTCAGTGGTGATTTGTAAACATTATTGTATTTATAAGTACATGAATTTTAATTAATGTACAAAATTTCTCGAAAACTCAAGTTTTCTGTGAAAATGAGCTCCAAATTTCTATTTTTCCAAAACGTTGAAACGCCATTTTCACAAAAAGTTTTTCTTCAAACTTTTCCTATGGATAGTACTAATTTGCTCGGTTTTATAAGTCGTAAAGTAAATTTTAGTGTATTATTTTGCTTTTTCAAAAATTACACAAATGTTTTTTTTAAATATCTCTCATGCCATTAATATGCACATTTCCAACGATTTGTAAACACTATCGCAATTGCGAGTTAATATGCCTCAAATGTTTTAAATAAAGTTTTTCGAAAACTCAAACATTTTCTATGAAAGAGAGCTTCAAATTTCGTATTTACAGTAACAATTGAACGCCATTTTCTTAAAAACGGCTCCAAATTTTTCAATAAAAATAGCCATTTAGGACGAGGTTTTACTTTTCTTTAATATTATTAAAGTAATATATCGCTTACACCATTAGGAAACTGAGAAATTGACAAAATTTCAGAAAAATATGTGTTGGATGGAGATAAATGGCAGCTGGCAATAAGATGGGGCAAGAGCGTAAACCAGTCCACACCAAGGAAACTAGAAAACTTTACTACGAGAAAGAATATTCTGTAGCACAAATACTTACTTTCCCGTATACGTTCGTATATACACAGTACATACATATACATGTAATATACGTAGTACAGAAAAAAATCTTCAAATTTCGCATTTACAATAACTCTTACGCTCCATTTTCGTAAAAACGGCTGCAAATTTTTCAACGAAAATTTCCATATAAGACGTGATTTTACACGTTTATTACAGTGTTAAAGTAATTTTTGGTTTTTGCCACTAAGAAACCGAACAATTGTGCAAAAGTGGTATTTGGGCGGCGATCAATTGCAGCTGAGGAGAGGATGGGGCACGACTGAAAAGCTAGACCGGAAAAAAAATACTAGTACGAGAAAGTCTGTGCGATTCTGTAGCACCAATAGTTCCTTATTGAAATATGGTCTTTAAAGAAAAATCTTCAAGTAAGTTCATAGTTAACTTTTTGAAAATATGAGTGGTTTGAAATGTTGGTAAGAAATATGGTGCTAATCTCATTTTCGAAAATTTGGAGAGAGTTCAAGGAAAATAATACCTGCCATATTTTTTAAAGAATCCTTTGCTATGTCCATTGTTAGAAGCCAATTTTTAGAAAAGATTGTTAATATTCTTGAGTCTTCGTATTAAGTACGCACAACTATCAAAATATCCGTTCTTGGAATACTGAGCCTAGAGTTCTGACAGAACGATCGGACAATGTCGGTTTTGGCGAAAAAGTCTGAACAGTTTAGGCGCAAATGTTGACCACGGACGAATAGAACGACAGTCACGTTTTGCCTAAGCCAATTTTTCTGAATCAAGGTCACACAAAACGTGGATTCTGACAACACCAATTGTAAAAGAATGTAGGATCGAAAAAGTGAATGATTTTTGCTCACACATATAATAAATATGTATGAGCAAAAATCATTCACTTTTTCGGTATCAGGGCTCACAGAACTAGTTTTTCTACAGAAAAGTCGCCGTTCTCTTCCACAGCTTTAAAATATTTTCTACCATTTTATCTTAGAGTATGGATAGTAATCAATATCGGTAACGATTTTTTTACAAATGGTAACATTGGCACTGACAAAAGTCATTCCTGGTTTCAGTGTACAATTCTATTCGAATTGTGCAAACTTCGAACGGTGTTCCCTGTTGAAGACCTGAAGTCACTGAGTCACAGGTAGTACGTATATCGACTTCGCGTGTCTCCACACGTATACTAATACACTCAAAAGTTCTAATATCAACGCGGAAACATTGCATTGACGTCATTTGTAATGCTTGGAGGAAAACAGTCATTCTCAAACCTTTCTTATCGTTCCCTTCAAGTTTAGAATACTCTTTAAGGATCCTCGTGTTGGTCATATAGTAGGTTCCGGTATTAACCAGGTTACGTATCAGAAATTTAGTGGTTCTACAACAGCACGTACTTTCTCGCACATAGTAACGGATGTGTGATATTATAATACTCGAATTGCTGCCCATATAAACGCATATTTGTTGTCACTTGTAAAACTCATTACAAATCGTAGAACTGAGGTGCGAAAACTAATCCTTTTAAAGCTAATATGTCAACACATTGCCGGCGGCTCTAGCCAAATTCGTTTACAACTCTCCGTGAAGTCACGAAGGTTAAGCGTATTCGAGACTCGCGGGTTCCTGGTTGGGCGACCGGGCAGGAACCCCGGGGTCTAACGGCGTCGAGCCCCTGGCCGAAGGGATAAAGGGCACTGACTGACTGCGACGCAACGAGACCTAACAAATATAGTAATTCAGTATAGTAATTACTCAGTAACGGAGGATTACTCCAGAAGAAAGCGCTCAACGCCCAACAAAGGTTAAGAGACGCGTTGTATCAACAATACAAATTCGACAATGCGTATGCACGCCCTAAAAAATTAGCAATTAATAACGTGAATCGGCGGTGGCAGTCGCTGCCTTCTACAATCTATTGTTGCCAGCGCGTTGTTGTTAAAGACGCTGTTAATCGACGATTCGTTTGGCATATACGCACGGCAAATATTTGCTTATTAATTCCCTTCTAGTTTTTTAATTGCAACTATTTAATAATTGAAAATTAAAGAAGTAACTTGTTATTCTAGAAAAGTTAAAAACTAAACTTAAATATATTAAGACTACAAATACAAAATTTAAATCTATTTACATCCACGATGTTCTCGTTGACGATCCCCCTTCTTTCACAAGAAACCCTCATGTAGAAACACCGCTCGACAATGAGACATTATTCTGAGAACATCATTCCGTATCGTGAGTTCCTATTGTTAAATTGCAACGTGATAACCATTGTGCTCTGATAGCTGAAAAGTGAATATCTAGTAATCAATCATTATATACAATTTCGTAAAAAATTATCAAACTCAATTTTTTTCAATTTTTCTTCCATTTTCTTCCTTTTAAAGCGTATTTTTAAGAGAGAATACGTAATTGCGCTAATTCAAATTAAGCTTTGCGGTTTGGTTAAAACAAAGTACATGTATATATTGAGGATGAAAATTGTAGAATAGAGTAAAAATAGTATAATAGTACGAATAGAATTAGAATGTAGTTGACATTTGGGTGTGGAGAAAGACGGCATTGCCGCATTCCGCGCGCTCTACCGCGTACTCTCAACATTAGGCAAACAGAAGAAAGGAATATTGAGAAACTCGTAACAAGTGAATGAAAGATAATAAATCGAAATCTACCTTTTCTGATCCGTCGCCAATAATTCCCAGACTACACTATTATATGACAAAGTAACAAACTTCGTAAGTACTTATTATCGATCGCACGGCCAACAAAAATGCAGGGATTTTTATTCTTCTCTCCCCCAATCTTCATCACTGTATTTACGCGCCAATTCAGAGTAACAGCTGTCCGCTGTACTACTTTTGAAAGGTGTAACAAGGGCCCATTTTTTATTAGGAATAAAGCCTAATTTCTTATTAGGAATAAAATAGTTTTCAGTGACCGTGGGCACAAGTGTCTTTTATCACGCACGAGTTACATCACTATTTTGCATATCTTCTGTGGTGCCGGTCATGTATTATCTATTCCATGTCATATAAAGGAGTTGTTATCAAAAAGCCTTTGAGTCGGCGAAATCCTGTGTTTCTTAAAATGAACGTAAAATGTGACGTAGAAGCACATTTCTGAGGCATGGCGAGATTTTTCAGAACGGGCCTGAAATTCTATTCATCTAAATTTCTATCAGAGAATTTCTATCCAGAAACGAATTAATGGTGTGATGTCCTTTAGCCAGTTGACGACCTTGGAATGTATAGAACATTTTTTAAAAATAGAAACGTTGGTCTCTTACCGTCATATATTTGCATTTAAAAAGGAAACTATTTTAAAATTATTAATAAATACACTGAAACTTGCCCACAAAGGAAGAATACGAGAACAAACGAAATTTTCTTTAAATACCATGACTGAATCCTTATTTGTTCCCAATTTTTACAAAATTTACGAAGCAAAGAAAATTCACGTCATCACAAAACGATTATGCTGGAATGATGCAATTAAATCAATTTTCTTGTACATACAAAATGCATAAGTATTTGAAATAATTTACTTACATCTACCTAAGAGAACTCCAATGAAAATAATCTAACAAATATATACTTTTTGTCATGTTCTTAAAAAATGCATCTTTTTTATCAATAACACAACATGCATTCTGTGTACTTAATTTTTTATTTGCAGTTATTTTGTGAAGCTAAGTATCATTCAAGTTCTTCATTTGGAAAAGTTCATCACAATATGTTTATACTGGATTTTCTGATCTCACCGCTTCTTTTTCCTTTTCTCCCGAACTAGTCTTTGGCGTTTAGTTTCCTAAGGTTCACGTCATACAGCAAATTTTGAAAACCCGGGGTCTCAGCATCGCTCTCTTCTGCATTGCTTCCTCCCTGGAAGCGGAATCCGAGTTTTCGGATCCTAATTTATGGCTGGGTACAGACGGCATGCTTTGCATGATTTCCCACATCTGAAAAACTGTAATAGAGTTTCTCAATGTGTCTCAGTATCACATGTGTCTATGTCGGCAAGAAAGGAATGGACAAACAATACTCTGTATTGCAATGAAAGGCATACACTATGCATTGGTGTAAGGACTGAATCAAAGAAGTGGTACTTCCAGATAATCAATACTACATGGTATTTTGTACGGAGATGTGCGGAATGTATGTATTGTCAAATTATACTAGAAAATCACGGGTATTCAAATTATTGAATGGTGGTTTCCGTGCCTTTCGAATAACCAATGATCGTTCAAATTGTCTTTCTGCATTGCAGCAAAATAATACAGTCATGTGCTCTTTACTTAACTTTCCACCGACACAACCATTTAGCATTACAGTAAGAGTTTTTGTAGGACCCATTCTAAAAAAATAGCGCGGTTTCGTCGCAGTGAAAAATGTTAATCTCACTGTATGTCCAGAAGTCTTTTCGTCCATTGCTCTCCACATACGACTTGCAAATTACTTGGTGTCTCTTCAGTGCTTCCAACCACCTGCTTGAAAAAACAACTATTGTATAATTTAAAATCACTATTGTCTAACTTACGAGTGGTTTCAATAGCTTCGATGTGTAAAATAGTTCCTTAATCGATACGTTCTTTGTCCGCGTCGCAACGAACCATTCTCATGTCTGGTGGTCAAACACGATCGTTAAACCACCCACCGGAATCACGTCAGCGAGGGACCGACGCACACTGATCAATTTCCCGTCGCTAGCTAGACAAAAATTCAAAAAGCAACTTTCTTGAAAAATGCTAGTCCATTTGAAGTTCATAAAACAGAGGTTAAGGAAATGTGTTTAAGAACACATGGCAACAATGGACATGGTGTGGCAACGTACAGTAGTCAGCCGCCACCCATGCTATCTCCATTTATTCACACGATTCAGCAAGCGTGTGAATAAATGTCTTTAATGTTCTCTGCAAGCTAAAATTCGACTATGTCGACATGGAACGCTGACTTAAGTATATCGCTGTCTGGTAACACAAATTATTGAAGGTATTTCTCAAAATTATACTGATGAAAACAATTATTATAACTAGGGAACGGAATTTATTGTATTAAAGAATGCAAAATATGTACAGATATAGGTACTATTTTTTCCAAAACATGTAAGAAAAAATGGAAAATATGTAAAATAAAATTCATTATTGTGTTTAAAATTGTTTTCTACAAGCATTTTCCGACTATAGAAAGTTGCCGATCAGTTCTTAAGGATTTGGAGTGGCTGAAAGTAGATTCTATCTCTTCTGAAGTAATTGTACACTAGACTTCACCACATATAAGAATTTAATGTGAAATATAAAATACGTTCATAGTGTACATTACAATGTTAACGAGGAGCCGTTGTACAAGTGAATAGTAGTTCCGTGTAGCGAGTGATGGATCCCAGGGGAGGTGGTTAAAGGTAGCGAAATATGCAAGAAATGTGACGTAATAGGTAAAATATGTAAAAAAATATGGAATTATGCAAAAATATGTAAAAATATGTCAAATAAAAATATTTCTAATTAATTCAGAATGTCTTGTAAACTCTAGAAAATGTAATTGAATCTACTTCCCGTAAAAACATATAATTACATGGAAATCCTTTCCCTAATTATAACACTCCACTCTTAGATTTTGCATGATACGAAGCTTGAGTACCTCCACAAAAATAACCTTACTTTTTTTTCCTTTCAAAACTACTGACTCATTACTACGTATCTCCTGTCTGTGCTGCTACAATATTTCGTTCAACTATCTGCAACTTTGTGAGATATGCTTTGGTAAGAACTGCACACACACGCAGCGTTATCACCTGGAGAGAATAGTTCGAGTTTGTGCGTAGAGGTGTTGGCATTCAGAATGTCTTGACAGTAGAAAATGAAAATAATTTATTTAATTACATTATACCACACTTGGGACTTGAAGTCTCAAAGTATCACCGCACCACAAAGATGTCAAGAAAATGCTCTGTATGTCTCAGTGAAGAGTTTTGTGTATCGGAACGTTCGAAGCCTCCGGTACGAAACGAGTAAGGTTTAAGAAGCTCTTTCACGAAAGCGGGGAAAGAGAAAAGTGGTGAAAGGTCAGTGTCATGTTATCAGAAAGAACTTCCTCTGGGCTGTCAAATGACGTCAGCGTAGTTTCCGATTAAGTGGGCAAAGACAGATTCCCGATGGCATAGAACAGGCCTCAACTAGTACACCTCGAACTGGGTAGGATGAAGCGCACAGCAAATTCCAATGTAACACAGCCGGAATGCTAGTCTCCTGAAGAAGCAATAGGTTTGATATTGGACGTGAAAATGACTCATGCGAACATATCTCTAAAGACAAACAAGGCGGCTGTCTGTTGAGTCTAAGAATCTATTTGACGGCGCCTCGATGCGGTGTAGGTACGTGACGGCCTGCATTGCGGGGTCGTCTTGCAAAAAACAGACCGTAGCGGGTCCCTAAGGGGTGATAAAAAAAACCGCACGTGCTCTATTGTCAGAGCGATTGGGGAGAGTTGGACCGGGCCCGTGGGGCCAGGCACCGCGTCGCGCCAAATGATTTAATTATTAAGATGGGGGGAGGAGTGATCAGGCCCGTACCTCGTGTACCATTCATCCATACCTCGTGAAACGCGGACTGATTAGCACAGTGGACTAGACTGGCAAAGATGTCCAATGCATGATTGTGATAAATAAATGACCGGGCAACGCCGGATATTCACTCGATTAAATGAATTTTAAGTAAATGGCAAATATGTACTTTGTCTTTGCCGTGCGATGTGGAAAAGATGCGATTCTTTCTAATTCCAGAATTAGCCGGTTAATAACACTTTCGTGTCCTTCCTTTTCCTCGCAGATGACCGCAGTGGTGACCGCTGTTTCCTTCCAATGTACAGACGATGGCAGAAGGGAATTTGGTGAATGAATATAAACGAGATGATGGTTCAGAAGGGTTTCTCTCTGGCATGAGCAACCAAACACGCCACAAACACATGGTAACCCTTGCCGCACATGCGAACCTACTGCCTTAGACGCTCGTAAACGACATAAAAAGCATACGGCTTGAGGAGAAGCCATTGCGACACTATCGCGCAGATAAGGATTTCAATGGAACCCATTAACTACAGCACATTCCGTCACGGAGAACAGTCACAGACTAATACACAATGTGGACGGCCGACGCCATAAAACTGATCCACTAAACTGTACTTAAATGTCTTTCCTTGCATTTCTTTTGTAGATTTAATCGAAAATATAAAATTCGTTTGAACAAATGTTTCAACATTGCGAAGTGTAAATTCTTGTTATAGCTAGTGCATGAAGACAATGGGCACAATCTACACATTGAATAATACATCACTTCTTTTCCTGCAGTGAATAAGTTATTATAAAATATATTGCCTTCGTGGACCACTATTTGACGGAACAGGCGTGTAGTGTTCTAAACTATAGTCAACAAACGTTTTCGAATTAATTGTATGTTACGAAAAATGTACTAATCATATTAACTCTCTAATGCCCAAGGTAATTTTCTGCACATAGCGCTCGCCCATTGTTGACGCGGTCATGCGCGGACAGGAACCGTTGGAGCCCTCTGGCATTTATTGCTAACCCATTGTTGTGTTGCTAAATATTTACAACTAGAGCGCTCCAATGCCCCAAACGGTGGTTATATAAGCATTTTTTCTGTAAGAAGCAAAACCGTTAGACCTTAGCTGCATATGTCCCGTCAACTTCGGTGCGGACCAACCACAGAGTGCTCAAATAATTCTAGCCTAAAACCCTTCATCACACTGATTCAACCACACTACAAAATGTTCTTTTGCTTTCATTTAAGACCCCTTTACAAGCAAAATTTATCTTCCTTTGTACATTAGGCAACAAGGTTAATAAATTCTAAATCTATACATTTAAATGACTTTCAGCATAATTTGTTGCTACAGTATTCTCGAAAGGTTCTTCTTCTGTTATAGAAACTTTAGAATTCATAATTTTATACTATAGAAAATACTAGCAGAACACGGCAGACTCCTGATTCTCTCTCTCTCTCTCTCTCCTTTTCTTCTTTCTTCTTCTTCTTCTTCTTCTTCTTCTTCTCTCTGTCCCCTCTTCCCCTTTCCCCCTCACTCTTCCTTTTTCTTTTTCTCGTTTTCCCTCTACCTCTTTTTGCCCTCTCTTTTTCTATCTATTGTTTTCTCTCTCCCATCCCCCTATCTCTTTTCCCCACTCTCTCTTCCCCTATCTCTTTTTCCCACTCTCTCTTCTCTCTTTTTCCTCTCCTTCCCTCTCCTGTCTTGCTCGGCCCCGACCTGGAACTCACAGCAACGCCCAGCAACAATGAAGCTCAGGTGGATTGGGAATTCCATTTAACTGCGTAAAAATTGCAGTGATTGGAAATTGCATAAAAACGCGCAGATGTGCCAACTTTCATGGAAAACGTCCATGGAAAACGGTGTCGGAGATCATCGATGTCGAACAAACCAACATCCATTTTTCTTTCTCGCCACTGCGTACGCAGTATAAAGAAAGTATTGTAAAGGTGCGGGAAACGGAATTTTCGACAGGAAAACTTATTGCTGAGCCCTGATAACGAAAAAGTGAATATTGTCCCTATATAGCACATTACTTCCTCTAACACGTTGTGTAATCAGAATCCATGTTGTGTAGGTCCTTGATACCGAAAAAATTGATTGACGGCAAAACGTCTGTCAGTCTGTGGTCAACGCTAGCGACTAAACCGTTCAGTGGATATTCTCCAAAATTGATATTCCCCAATCGATATGGCTGACGTCGCGTCACCTAGAAATTGAAACCGATGCTTCAAGTTTGGGGATACTTTACATGAAGCCCCTCCCACATCTTCAATATTAAAAAAAAAGGATCCAAATTTTCTTAATTAATTTTGTTGTTGAATAGCGTAATAGAATTCACTTATGAGAATGGTGCAATCTAGTATTCCTTGAAATCCCTGATTTGTTTAATATTGCAAAATTTCAAAATTTGTTTGATGTCCTACAACTATAATACTGAAGATAAATATTTTTTGGAGTATGAAATCTGTCCCTTAAAGATCTTGAAATAAGGTCATGTTCAATTTTTCGAAAATATGAATAATTATCGCGGCGTAATTTTGCGCGAAATATATGCAATTTAAAAAATGTTAACAATTCTATTCTCAAAGACCAATCCAAATTTTTTCTTTAAATTTTCACTTCATTTATAATAAGAGACAGTAAAAAATATGGCGCTGATCCCATTTTCGACTATCTTATCGTTTCTTCCAAATTTCCAAAACGTTAAGTTACTCTCAAATAAATACCCTCTTTGTATTAAAAATTCTTTACTACAATTGTTCTGTGCACGGTAAATACCTTTCTAATACTAGCATCAAGTTTCACCCGAGGTCAAAATTAGCACACACAAATATTATGGTTTCACTCATGAACATAGGTGAATTTAAATGAAAAGAATTTGATTAACATTCTAAATACAATGCAATGAACAGTCGTCACATCCCAAATGACTGAAAATTAAATGTGAAATCTTATGCAAATCTTTAAAATATAATGTACAAAAATGTTATAATGATCTCAAGGCATTCGACTACTCCATGAACACAGGTTGATTTAAGTCCTATTCATTCTATCTAAACTCATCTGTAATAATCATTATCCCACTTCCCCTGGCTATATAGGTCGTTTCTAATTGGTTCATTTTGGTGCGAACGCATCTTTGACATCAACTGCTGGCGGTCGTCATCCGCAGCGCACTCCGCAGCCCCGTTAACAAATTTAAATTTGTTACCTGGGGTGAAGTTGGATCCCGCAGTCTGCGGCCCCGCCTTTTCGACCTTCGCTGCTCTCGCGGCGTCTCCTCACAGCGTGGCCCCGCCGTTCCCCCTTCGGCAGCGCGTACGTCGCCTTTGCAGAAAATCTCGGCGACCTCCAACGCTCCAATCGCCACCCATCCAACTTCACACCAGCAACGCCTGCTCCCTTCTTTCGTCTTCCGAATCGCCCGTCCACTCCCGTCTTCTTCTTTCTTCTCGTCCACTCGTTATGTTTAACGCTTGCGTGCGTAAAGTTCCTTGCACTTTGCAAATAATTTGTCACTATTAAAATGTTCTGACGTTTCCTATGACACTAATTCGCTTCACAACTGCTCTCACGATCTCAAATTTCTCTCTCGTCGCTTCAAATATGTAAATTCTTTCGTTTAATCTGTAATATACAATACAGGATGAGTCACGTAATTATAGCCGAAGAATTTTAACAAATAAATATTATTTAATGTTATTTTTATCAACGGATTTTTGGCTGAGGTGGTGTCCACGTTACCCCGCTACAATTTTATGATCATCAAATATTACATATTTGACTAAAACAGTGTACCACATTAACCCAAATATGGGCAATTTTAAGGTATAACAATAGAAATAGTCACTTTTCAAATGGCCATAGTTCCGTCAATTTTTAACACAAACACTTTTACTTTAGATAAGATTAGAGATTAAAATTTCTACTTTAAGAACATTGCTTCGGACAATTTAAATATTTCACTGCAGTCGGCTAAAATGGCGCCACGAGCCATCACTGATTTCAACCCACATTTGAGCCGTACTGCTGTGACTGAATTCTTTATTCTCTACTAGGCTGCATTGAACATATTTGTAGAGACATCAAACGGTTTTGATGTTACTAGACTTTAAAAAAACTATATGGCATTTGCAAGCCCATGAGTTTTTCTTGCTCTTCGTTTCGGTGCGTGCAACAGTGTCCATGTCGTCGCACCCATTGGCCAGCTCCGCGGCACTAAAGGAGGCACACTCATTAATAGAACATCTGGCGTCGAGGTCGCAGCATGGCTCGTTCCCTCTGCCCTGCTCCAAACTTACGAAGTGTTCGCTCGCCGTAGGATTTTACTTGTGCGCGCTACGCCACGCTCTCTCTCTCTCTCTCTCTCTCTCTCTCTCTCTCTCTCTCTCTCTCTCTCTCTCTCAAAAGAGCACTTTCAAAAGAGCAAAACTGACTAGGTGGCGCGCGAGTACCCTCGGCCACGCTTAGCCGAAAGTGCACGCGAAGATGCCAGTGGCGTATTCTGCTTTTATGGTCTGTGTTACCGCTGACTTTAGAGATAATCTTTGATTATATAACTATACATAACTTTCGATTATGTAGTTTTGCTAGTTTGTATTTTTTTATATTAAATATATGTATTAATATATATATATATATATATATATATATATATATATATATATATATATATATATATATATATACTTATTCGTCGGCTATCCGTTCCATAATTATTTTCGTTCTTGGGGGTACCGAACTGTTTACTCTGTTTTGCTGTTGGCCAACCATTTTTTTGATTGGTCGAAAAATTATCTGAGATAGCAGAGATCCAGTTGCATACACGATGTGGTTGATTTCAGTAATACCTAAATCCCTACCTGGGGTCTGTATCACCTCAAGACAGACTTCGCTGTCTCTGTTAATCTCTTAGTTTCAGCATTTTCACGTATTCTTCTCAACTGTGCACGAGATGCGAGTGCAAGTAGACGAACTCGTTCTATCTCGCATGAAGATTTAACACCAGGTCTATATCGTGTGATACATAGCCAGATGAAATTTCACAACTGACGGATGTTTCATTGGGAAGAGATAAACTTTCAACATATCCATCGTTTTCAGGAATTGTTCTAATTGTTCGTCAGGTCGATCGTTCGATCGAAAAACATACTCCGCATTTCCCTGAAAGTTAGAAAGTTGTTCTGAATTTTCCGCTGCTGAGTATGTCTCGTCGTTGACTGGCAAGCTTGTTTGAATCTAGGGAAGAACTCACATCTAGGTTCCGCTCTTTCTCTCTATATCTTGTAAGTTTCTATTTCTGAGGCCCCATTTTTCGCTTTATCGAAAAAAAGCACCACATCACCTCCTTTAATTCATCCCCGGTCTATCTCTGGCGATGTCTTTGAGCTACTGCTGGCTCTGGGTCCCTGGAATGGACAGATGTCTACAAAGTTACATTAGCTCGTTTTCGGAGCAATTGCGGGACATAAGTAGAAATAGGCACGTTAAGTTTCATTACATTTCTTCTTCTATTCTTTCGTTCATTGGTTTTAAGTGAAGTCTCGCAGCAAGCAAGTTGGAGATTACACTTAACTCGTGGATTATTTCCTGTCATCCGTTACTGCGACCCACCGTGGCCTCGGGCCACTCCCCCGCAGTGCCCATCAAGGGTCCCTCCAATCGCCAGTCGGCATTACTGAACCCCACGGGATTTTCACTGTCTGTTGAAGGTAGCCTCCTTCGCCGACAAATGCAAGGGTCGGCCCTCCATTCTAATTAGTGTCCCCTTGTGCCAACCCAGTTTCTGCCCTGTACCCTCCACGGGTCGATAACAGGAAGTCCAAAGGATCCTGACCCTTCTCTCTGTAGGTATTTCCCGATATAAGTACAGCCGCTCATAACATGGGGGCAGACGCTGTTTACAGCCGCTCACTACGGATCAGATGCTGTGATTCGAGATGCCTCTTCCGCCATTTTTATCAATCCTCCTTCCGGGAGCGATAGCTCAGTGCATCAACTAATGTCATTGCAGCGCCTCTGACCGGGAGGTCCTAGGTTCGAGTCCTGACGGCGGCAGGATTGTCAATACTAGCTTTTCAGCTAGGTCGAATTCAGTCGCTCTCTGGAGGAGAATTCTGGCGGCCGGCTGCTCTGATCGGTATTTTTCCGCGTTTTCTCCTATCAACACCAGGCGAATGCCGGAGCAGTATCCTAACAAACGGACCACGGACCGCGCGCGATCTTTCCTTCCTCTTCCTTGTCCTATCCCCCCCCCTCTCTCTCTCTCTCTCTCTCTCACACACACACACACACTTACATTAACATGCACTACACTACCACATATTCCGGGAGACCGGTCAGGAGGTTAGAGCTTGTCCCGGCTGGGGCGGTGCACCGCCGTGGGAGAGTCCTGGTTAGGGGAAAACCCCACTAGCCGACGGTAGGTCGGAGCCGGATCTCGCCATCCAGCGGGAGAAGATCACCGCCATCTCCCGAGAGAGAGAGAGAAAGAGAGAGAGAGAGAGAGAGAGAGAGAGAGAAAGAGAGAGAGAGAAAACATGTACTACACTAACGGGACTAATGATCAAAGCAGACGACGCGCCCGGAAACAAGAAAAAATCAATCAATCAATCAATCCTCCTCTCTTGTTCTTGTTCTTCTGCTTCGAAGATGCCGCTCTCCTCTGGAGTACTTCTTCGTCTGAAACCTCATCTTCAACCTATTCAGTAAGGGAAGCTAGTAGTAGCTAGGGAGGCAAGAGAAGCTAGTAGGGAGCCCGAGTCGGTAGGCTACCGGCGACATAGCTCTCAGGCTCACAGAGATACTCAAGCTTCACCACCAACTATAAAATCATGTACTTCCTAGGTGCAGTTGTTATTTTTGTTATTATTATTATTATTATTATTATTATTATTATTATTATTATTATTATTATGAAAACACATAAATACTACTTCATATTGTGTGGGGAAATAGAACATTTCATATAATACGACGGTACGTGAGCTATGATGTATAGCAATAATTTACTTTTGCTATCTAAGAATTTTACAGACAAAACTAAGACCCCAGAGTAATTGCATGCGGCGTTGCGTGCGCAGAATGAACACGCTGCGTCTGTGGGTGCCGCAGCTGTTCTCGTCCATCGAGGAGTACCACCTGCAGCACACGCAGCCCGAGGCGCAGAACGTGGCGCTGTGCGAGATGCTGGCGGCCGCCAGCCACCCGGACGTGCGCGCCGCCGCCACGGCCCACGAGGACGCGCCGTGCACAGCGGTGAGCGCAGGGGGGCGGGGCGAGATTGGGAACCGTTTGCAAAGGAACGGACATAGAGGGAAAATGCTCACATCGGACTTGTATGTATTTATCAATGTGATCTTTGTCTCTTATTTTAGGCAACTCCTTGCGTAGAGTTGTATGACAGGTCATGTTCCGATGCAAGTGTTTTCATGTTTCTCCTGAAGATCTGTGCACAGGGCCAAATGCCTTTTGTATAAATGCATACAATTTCGTTAGTGGAAAAATTGATCAAATCTCGCATGTTCTCTCTCGTTCTCGTGTGCGAGAAAGGCAACATGAGAATCCCACCATCAAAAACGCGCTCCAGAAACAGACTTTTGGATACTCTAGTAGCCAGCAATCCCTGCTGCAAGAACTTATATAGATAGAAACTTCTTTCATAATCGGCCTTCAGATATATATATATATATATATATATATATATATATATATATATATATATATATATATATATTGTAACGTATTGTAGGGCTACAGCTAGCAACCGCCGGGGCGCCACAATGGTGCGGCGGCAGAGGATTAGACGGATGTGACACGCCGGGCAGGATGTGACACGCCGAGGTATTCTGAGAAATCCTAAGAGCTAGGGAAAGGGATGCCCAAAGTGCGGGACAGCGCATTTTTGCCGCGGGCCGCGTGACAAATTCTTGGAATCCATGGAAATGGATGTCCAAAAATGGCTGGCAAAGCGGCTAGCGCGGTCCGTGTGCAAAACCCAGTGACGTTTCAGGTCACGTGGGTGGTAGCTATATAAGAGCGAACGCAGAGCGCGGGGGCGGGGTTTGTTGAGCTGAGTGGGAACCCTCGTGCGAACGCACAAAACTTGCGCCCAGGGCGGTGCGGAGCCGAGCTAGGCTCGTGCAGCAACCCATGTGTTGGGACGCCGTTGTGGACTATATCCACGGGTGACAGAGGTCGCCGGAGCTGTCAGCTGTGTGCGGGAGGCTCGCTGAGGAGTGGCGCGGGCCACGAGTCAGTTATTCATTTTTAAGGATCGCTCCTGCGATCAGGGAAGTAAAGATCTACCAGAGCTGAGTAACTTAAACTATTACTGTACATATTGTGAATAAACCTGTACATATTTATCATTGAAGCTCGTGTCTGTGATTATTGTGTATTCCCACGACGTCACAATATATATACATACCTACAGGATGATCAGTATAATACGCAACCCTGCTGTTCAAGGCACTGAGAAATAAGTGAAAGGTTTGCAACACTGCTTCTGGGACAGCTCCTTGGACTGCATTTCAGCGACACACCATTCACCCCCCCCTTCGTTTCACTCACCCCCTTCGTGTGGTGTGGGTCATACATGCTCAAAACAAAACAGCCCGCGTCTTCATTCATAGCTTCCTTCTTTCACAGTTAACTTACGATGCGCCTCAGCGTAGAGCAACGCAGTTTTGTGTTAGAGGAGTAATTCAGCTTTCAGAGAAAAAATGTCATCTGAGTCACTTCCGAACAAGAGTACCATATTTCGGATAGTGAAGTGCTTGTTGTTTTTCAAAGAAACAGTAAAGGCGGATACGTATCAGAATAAATTGAGAAATTAGTTTTTATATTATATTTTAATAACTAATTATATTTTAATTAGTTGATCATTTTTATAGTACCCTTATTCAATATTAATATAATAATAATAATAATAATAATAATAATAATAATAATAATAATAATAATAATAATAATAATAATAATAATAATAATAATAATATTAGTCTTATCCCGATTTGTACTATAGTATTATAAAGTCAAATTGTTTTACTTCAGGGGTATGAGAATATGGAATTATCTTTCTGATTCATATTGCAGTGTCCCCTCCTAGGATATAGGTTCCGTATGTGATGAATTTAGGGATTTTGAATGATTGGGAGGGTTGTAATTAGGTTTGTTGAAACAGAAGAATGTCCATTTTCTAGTCTGCTAAATATATTATTATGTCAGGACATTTGTTTCTTTATCGTCCCTAGGTGATACACTTTGTCAGAAGGAGTGCATGTTGCTGCTTTAGGGTTCTTAACAAAAGTCATCAAGTGCAATTGCTGTGGTAAACAGTTCTACCAGAATTTTTCCAGGCTGTCTACAAATGTTAATGATGTTTATCATTGTTTGAACAAGTCTGGTAATGTTAGATTTTCTAAGTAAGTCAAGAATTTCTTTTATTGGTTCTCGTTGCGATATTTTGGACATTGTCATGTGGTTTATTTTGTCTGCCTGCGTCTATATTAGTGACAGTCTCTTGGTTTGAAGTGGATTTCGCCCGGTTGAAAATTGGGTTGACTGGATATTTATCGCTGGAATTATTAGTGTTTGTCTTTGTCGCAGTATTTCAAGAGTTGTCTGTCTCTGTTGGTAATAATGAGTCTATCTGAGTCAGGACGTGGGGTGTTCGCCATCGCCGCTGTGGCATTTCAGGTGTTAGGAGATGCTAGCGAGGTGGTCGTGTCATATGGTCCAGAGCAGCGTACACAGGTCCAAAGTCTCATACAATGTTTTTTGGTTGTTGACATCTGTTGCATTCTTCTTTTGAGTAATTGTTCACGTGCTCTTATATTTTATTTCTGTATTGGGCAAGATTTTGTCTTTTAATGTCCGACATTAACTTACACATTATACAGACTTAAGTGAGTCACAGACACGTCTTGGTTCATTACTAACTCCCCTGGATGTATTTAATACTTGCGAAAGTAAAGTACCACTATTCACAATATTTGAACACCAGAAACCAACGCAAGAAAAACGTGTATATGTAGTACAACTCACTTTAACACCGCACCCACAATTAAGAAGCCTCATCTATCTTCCCCAGATAAAACATCTATGTTGATGTTAATAATATGCTGGAAGTATCAAACCCTTGTCTGCATAAGATTTGATACACCAGCACTTCAAAAATTATCAAAATTCCTTTTCTAATGCTGGGTAGATCGGTAACAAATGTTAAATGTTTGTACTTAAAAAGGGAGTCAAGACAATTTAAGTGCCTTTGTGGATCAATATTATACGCGGACCAGATTTTACACTCATTGCAGTATTATTCTCAGGAAGCCACTCTATTATACCACAACAAATTACGCTACGCACATTTTTTATCATCTAACTTAAAATATGTTTTTGATCTAGATTGGCATTTAAAAAGATTTTTATATCAAAGATGAAAAATAATTTTTTCATAGACACGCAACTGCTGCGCTCTAGTGAAAATATTTTATTATATTCGCTGGCTTCACATTCTATATTCTCGCTATGTAAAAGAGACATTTAATATATTGAACATTCCAGTATCTTTGTATTCACTGTTCAAGTACAAATATTGGAATCAGCTAAGCATTGTGATCTCGATTTTCGGTCGTAAAATCCGTGTTTAGGATTAATTTGAATTATAACGTAACACACACGTACGTATTAAGGTCAGTTAATGCTGTGGTGCCAAAGATGGATAAGATTCGTGCAGATGGCTAGAGATATACAAAAATTTGTATAAGAAAATCGGAATGATTATATATTTATGTGTTAATTTTTCTTTGTGAACAAATATATTAATTTCTTTTGAAAATAACGAACAAGTATTTCGGGAGCGTTTATAAGTTTCTGAGGTGCATATTATTGCTTAGAAAGTATGTTTTCAAACCAACTTTTGAGTGCTTATTGCGGCTCAGACATTAGAAATATCCAAGCAGTTTGGGTATATATATATATATATATATATACACACACACTTTCTAAGCAATAATTTGAACAGAAATAAAAGAGTACCTAATTTACACAGGGTGCTATTCTATTTCTCAGTTGATTTTTCTTTCTGAAATATATATTTATATTTTGTAAATAATAAACAATTTACATGTTCCTGGAGGGTTTATATGCTTCTGCAATGCAAGTTTTTGCCTAGAAAACATTTTTTCAAACCAACTTTTGACGTGCCGGTCGCCCGTCAACATCAATGGTCGCCGAAAATGTGACAAAAGTGAAACAACTTCTGAACTTTGAGAGTCGGTTATCAATTCGCCTGATTGGTGAATCGTTTAGCCTTTCTTACGGCACCATTCAAACCATTAGATAAGATTTTGCGATGAGGGAAATTTCCATGAAGTTTGTGGCAAGAATGTTGACAGATGAACAAAGAATGAACGGTGAGGAAATTTCAACAGAAATTCTGAACTGTGTTAGAGAAAACACTAATTTTATCGTTAACATGGTTGTCGGAAGAGAAACCTGGTGTTTCATTTCGATTCGGAGACGAAACGCCAAAGTTCAGGATGGCACACGAACAAATCTCGTCCGAGGAAAGCCCGAATGAGTAAATCCAGAGTGAAACAGTGCTTCTGGACTTTTTTTGATCATCGTGATGTCATCCACATGGAGTTTGAACGTCCTGACCAAACCGTGAATGTACAGGTTCACGCGGAGGTGGTCAGTCAGTTGCGAAAACGAGTCAATCGCGTGCGACCACACATTGCCTGTTCGTGCAAGTTCCACCACGACACTGTGCCGTGCCATATCGCGCTGTTGGTGCAGGAGCGGCTGGCTCAGTACGGCATTGCCACGTTGCCTCAACCCCCCTAACAACCCAGATAAGGCTCCGCCTAACTTCTTCCTCTGCCCTCCCCTCAAACGGGCCATGAAGCGACGTTTCGACTCCATCGAAGAATTCCAAGCGGCTGTAACAAGGACTCTCAACCGCTTTCCGCTCGATGACCTCCAGAGGGCATTCGTGGCTTGGCAAACGCGTTACATTCAGTGGGTCGAAGCCCAAGGGTCCTACGTCGAAGATTAAAAATTTGTATAGATATGTGCAATTAGTTATTTTAAATAAAATCAGTCCCACTACTTTTAGATCGCACCTTATTTATAGAACGGATCCTCTAAAGCCAGAGAAACGTGTTTCGCTGTACCCGCCGGGCCATCTTCGGTGTGTGTTACCATTAGTAACCTAAATCCTTCGTAAGCCTTCCTTCGGAAAGGAAGTAAAGCAGGTTGTCCCATGTAGTAGATTTACTGCATGTAAAAGATCCTTAAGCCTAAATGAAGCCTCTGAGCTAAATTCAAATTGCCTGTTTCGTCGCCCAAGTAATACCTTCTTTCTTCCCTAGTAGGCGAAAGGAGCGTAACAAAATTTCCGTGGTCAAACGGAAGAGCAGGCCTCATGGCCTGAGTCTCGCCACGTAAAATAAGGCATTCATTCATTCATTAGTTTCCGTGTTACGTGTTTCTTTTGTGATAGACTCAGGGTGCTATATTTCTGGTGTGGTATTTTTGTGAAGTAAATTCGACGCTATGGATAAAAGGAAGGCAAAGGAAATTATCAATGAAGAGAAATGAAACATTATCCAAGAAGTCGACCGCAATCCCAATGTGAAGAGGATTGAAATTCCACGAAAGTTAAAGATCCCACCATCTACGTTGATTTCCATCGCAGGCAAGAGAAACGTATAGAAGGGGCTTATTTGGAAGGAGGGAGCAGTAAGCGAATGCGTGTGCGTGGCCGTAGGTTTCCCGAGCAGGAAAAAGTGCTTTTGAATTGGACAAAGCAAGCACGCGCATCTAATATACCGGTAGACCGCACTATAGCCCGGTATACACGGTACAGTTTTCGTGCAGATTCTCATACAGTTTCTATAGAGAAACTTCAAGATCCCAAACTAGAAGTACAAAAGCCAAAGTCGCGAATACACGGTCTTTACGTTTTCTGCACGAATCGTCACAGGCCGGCGCGAGGGGATCTAAAGAGAAACAACTGAATTGTGCCGTCCGAGTACTGTCAGTGGTGGTACTTATGTGCGAGCATTCTGGTTGTGATCTTTATTTGGTATTAATTAACCATGAGAAGCATAGAGAATAAGAATAGGAAGGCAGGAATTGGGGAAAAGGAAGTTTATCACAATATATCACTTCACACAATCGCACTTTGACACACCTAACCACAAAATCACAATGGCCGATCACCGTTAGTGAATCATTCTACCGCTAGAGGCGATTGAGTCAAACTACAGGTTTTCTGCACGTAAAATTATGAACATGTTCATATGGAAAACACGCAGTCTGGACTGCAGTCTGTACGTCCAATCAGCACGAAAACTGTACCGTATATACCGGACTTATGGTTCGCGCGAAAGCAGCATATATGGCCTCGCAGATGGGTCTTACAGACTTTAAAACTTCCAACGGTTTGATTGAAATATTTAAAAACAGGCACGAGCTGGTGTGCCGGAATGTTCGAGGCGAAGCTGCAAGCATGGACCGTGAAATAGTTTAATCTTGGAAGGATGCATCGCTTTCCATTTTTCTAAAAAAATACAACCCCATTGACATTTTGAATGCGCCGAATGTCTGATTTATCACCGTCTTCCGGACTAGACTCTAGAGTTTAATGGAGAAAAGTGCCATGGGAGAAAATAAAGTAAACAGTGGTTGCTTTGCTTTGCTGCAATGAAAGTAGAACTCAAAAATTCGTCCCTTTCATAATTCGTAAGACTAAAAAACTCTGAATACTTTAAAAATGTATGTACTTTTTCAAGCCAATATAATTCCAATGTAAAAACGTTGATGATTTCATCTATATTTGAACAATTTTTGCGGGCGTGGGATGTAAGATGAGGCGTGAGAAATAGAAACATTATTCCTTTCGTTAGCCAATGCGCAGCAGTAATTCCCAGTTACTCGACCAGTAATTCCCAGTTATTCCCAGTTACTCGACCAGGCCTTTATAAAATGTATGAAGCAAGCATATAAAAAGAGACTTTTATTAAAGAGATTGTTGTATTTTCGGTCAATGAGGAAAATAACAATTCTAGATGCAATGCATTTTGTAAAAAGTGCCTGGAATTCTTTGCAACAAAGTACCATATCTCATTGTTTGAACAAGGCCAGCTTTCTTCGAGTGATCACTAACGTCACACCAGAAGAAAATGCCATTAGCGGTGAAGAATGGCGCGAAATACTGCCATAAAATAGCGCCTGTGAAGAAACTAACATGGAGTCCATCATCTTCGAAGGACTATGTCCGGTGTGATAAAGATGTCATTTATGAATGACAATAGATGAAGTGATAGGAGAGGTTAATGAGAACGAGTATGAAGCTGATGATGAACTAGATCCTTTACCCGTTCTTCCTCTAACCAAAGTGGTTGAAGCCATAGTGAAGCTATTTGTCACAAGTTTTCCACTTGGATCAGAAACTAATCAATGCCGAAACTGAGGTGGACAGTGCAATTTTAAAGTCAGGAGAGAAAAAAATCTACAATTGATCAATTTTTCAAACCTGTAAAACATTTTTAATTTTTTCTGTTAATGTCCATTACTTTGAGTGCTTTTTACTTTCTCTCAACGATGTAGAGAGATAGTGTGAAGAACGTTTGTTGTTGGATAGAGTGAAGGACGTTTAAGAGAATGGTATATGTCTCATGTTCTTTGAAGACCCTGATTTTTCGAAAATTGCAAAAGTTAAAAATTTTTTCGAAGTCTTTCTACAACTAAAATATTAAAGATTAATATTTGTTCTTAATGAAATCTGTTTCTTAAATATAGATTTTGAAATATGGTCACATACAATTTTTCGAAAACTTGAGTACTTTTCACTTAATTTTGCGTGAAAATGCGGGAGAGAAAGTACGTCCCATTTTAGCTCCACTAGTTTCATTTGTGTTTAATTTAGTTTTATTCATTGTCATTTATGAATAAATTAGAGCAGTTCGTGTATATTTGCGTATAAATTAGTTCCCTAGTACGGTGG
Organism: Teleogryllus occipitalis; assembly: GCA_011170035.1. Lineage (NCBI taxonomy): Eukaryota > Metazoa > Arthropoda > Insecta > Orthoptera > Gryllidae > Teleogryllus > Teleogryllus occipitalis. The sequence continues at coordinate 1,299 of BLKR01007147.1, read as the reverse complement.
TTTGCAGACCGAAACATGAAAAGTATGAATTGTGTATTTTACGTAATTAGCTCCTTTTCCCGCTTACGACATTCAAACAGTTCAGCCTCGTGAAAAACGTACTAACGAGATCCACAGATATACTCGTAGTACGGTGAAGTGAGCCGGCGTCGTGGGGTAGAGGTTGGGCAAAAGCGCCAAGTACCCCGACTCTGTGGTTGCGAGTTCGAAAGCTGTGTAAAACAATGTTTTTAGTTGTGTTTTGGCGTAGAGGGCATTTCCCGCCCCAGGTGTATCACATCAGTACCTTAATCCTTTCATAATATGTTAGCCTGACTGTTATGTCAAATTTCTCTGCAAACTGTGAGCGTAATTAAAAAATTGTACCCCAATTCCCAGAACAACGGTATATGCACCGAGGTAGGGCTGTGGATTACCATTGCCTGTAAATAGTTCACGACCGAGCTTGAGGAGTTGGGGAGCGCGAGAGATCTCTTCACTGCAAATTGTAGCGCCCTAGAGGTGAGGCAGGTACCACCACAGGCATTTAGGCGCCGATAGATAGCTGCAGGGAAGAGAACAGCACATTAAGACTAGGCGATGTGCAATTTTGTATCTACACTAGTTTTTTTTATTTTCATGTACAGTATTACGAGACAAAGCAGTGGAATTCAAACATGCGCACGACACACACGCATCAACACACATTCACATAAGAATAATTTTAAAATGATAACGACTATACATTTTAACTTCTATACTGTCGTCAAATTTTTCATCTCGTCAGTTTCTGAAGTATACAAGAATGTTTACAATGAATTGTATAGGACATTCGTCACTCTTCCGCAAACACAACGCGATTACCTTGAAAAGAACTTTAGTCATGGAGATCTGCGTGTCTAAAGAACGAACATCGTTCATCAAAGACAAATCAACAAAGGAAGAATCGATACACGGAAGCGCGGAAAAGAAACAAACGGCGGAACTAGAACAGACGATCGAGGAATGAAAAAGGTGGATCGAGGGTGGAATAAAACAACAGCACGGCTGCGGATGTGTAAAGAGAATGATTTATAAATAGTAAATGCGCGCGACCTGTTTGGTCGTATAATGGTTTTGTCACGATCCAGAACATGCTTTGTGACATTCAAAGAACACGAACACGCTTTCTTTGTACAATGTATTTAACACTGGAGATTAGAAAACACACCAAACAAAATAATAGGTGAACACGCTTGTTCATTTTTGGGACAAAATATTTATTTTATCCTTTAATATTGCCTAGATAGACTGTCTTGATTTTTAATAAATCAATATTTC